>WBNQ01034381.1:1217-31003 GCA_013401375.1 Spizella passerina
TGAAGCACAGAGGCACCAAGTAACATGATCTCCTGCTTTTCATTTCACAAAAACAAACATTTTTCTTTTAGTGATAAATGTACTTACCAATGTTTTCATTTATTGCATACTCTTAAAATTTTTGTTAAAATCCTAAACAATAGCATTTATGATACTATGGTTTTACAAATACAATAATTTTTCTTTAAATGTTATTTATAAAATGCTGCTGATACTCTGAAAGTGCATTAAAAATTAAATATCTTTTCATTAGTTCTAGAATTAATGCCCATGTTCTGCTTCTGAACAAAGTCTCTTAGCAACATGTATGAACATCCAAGTTACTTTGTTAGCACAGCATAAGGGATCGTAACTCACCTTTTGCGCTCTACAAAATTTCTTCAGAGATGCTTCTTTCATGGCCCCAAATCTATAGAAGGTTTAGACTTCCTCTTCTTTGCTCAACTTCACTTAGCTAAAATAGCTCCTCTTCTCAGGCAGGAAACAATGACGTAATCTCACTAGTGCTGAGCTCTTTTATTGGTCATACTTAAAAGTTACTATTTCACATAGATGGGGTGTGTGTGAACTGGTATTTCTATTACCTTTCAGCAGTCAAACGTTTGTAATATTTCCAGTGTGGTCAGACTGGGCTGTTGTACTACATATATTTTCAACTTTTAAATGTTTGTGGTATAATGAAAGCATATTTTAAAGTTTCCATAAAAAGGTATCTGCAAGAATACACATCTTGGTTATGCATAAGTTTGTAATAAGCACAATGTAAATGTATTTTCAGTAGAGCATAGTCTGGTGGATTTTTTGTGGAAATCCCCATTTTATTTATATTGCCTTGGATAGCAGTCAATCTGAAAGTGACAGAAAGTCACTGCATTTGAAATGAGAAGTTTGATTCACTTGAATACACAACTTTGTTTGTGCCTGTAGTTACAACATTTTATTTACACAGCAGCAATATTTCTATTTTTTATTTGCTGTCTAAATTAATAACATGCTTATTTGAGAGCTTTGCTGAAAAATGCTGTATGAAAAGAGGTTTTAGCCTGTGTTAAAATGGAGTAAAAATCTCTGAGCTGTGTCACTGCAACAGACATCTTAGGTGGGATGGGAGTAGTCACAAAGGTTTATAGGTGGAGAAGACTAACTTCCCGTGTTTCCTCTTTGTCAGCTTGAGAAAAGATCCACCCTTTAGAAGAGCAATTTGGAGAAGGAGCTCATGCCATATTCTCTGTAGAGTGCTTGTTGCTTCAGGTCTCTGGCTGGCAGTCTTTGGGAGGTGGTAGCAGAGAGCTCTGTGTTGAGTAGGGCAGCAATAATGTTTTGGTCTCCACCTGACATGTGGTCAAGAATTTGCCAGGATGTTCACTTGGTGCCAGAAGCAACAAAGTCCTGCAGTTCAGAAATTGCCTGAATCAGGTTTGTTTGTGGGAATGTCTGTCTTCACTGACTGTAAAACTAATGTGGGTACGTGATCCTCACTTAGTGCTCAATATAACTTCTGGGAAAAGAAACCCCTCTGTACTGTAATAATGTAATTTATATCAGCTGAATGGGTTTGTGTTACCATGTAGGTGTCTGCATGGGTCAGTGTGATTGTTAAAGTAATTATAGGGAGGGACCTGGGCATGATTTTTGGTGTGTAGATTACCTTTAAATATTTAGGATTTTTTCTGTTCAGGGGAATTAATATGAAACTTGTTTTTTATTATCATTCCAAAGGCCTTTTAAATGCAGTGAGCTGCAAATCCTGCCCAGATCACCCTAGGGAAATATAAATTTATTTGAAAGCACTTTAAATTTTAGGACTAAGGTGTATCTTAAAAGGGCTAACCAGTGCTGAAAACTCTTCAGTGGCTTTATCATTAGTAAAGCAACTCCAGAGTATGCTTCAGCAGAACAAAGCACTGTTTTCAACTGTTCAGTGAAATCCAGTGCCATATGTCTATCTTGTGGAAGAGAACCGGACTTTTGCACTCTCCTGAGCAAGAGTACTTTATTTTGGGTAAAAATACAGAATTGTGGAGGCACCTTCTAAGCTGAACTGCTCTGTGAATGCAGTTTATGCATTTATGTTTATGCCAAAACAGGCAAGTGGACAGCCAGTGCCTCCCTTAGCAAAAGAGGAAGTACAAAAGTGATTCTGGGTTTAATAGGAGGCAGGCAGATGTTGAGTTTGGGATCAGAGAACCCATATGCTGTGAGTTGTCTCTAGGCTTGTTGTCTGCTTGGGGGAGGGTGGAAAGTGTGACCTCTTGTAGCTGTGTCATTTTGTCTGGAAGGTGGCTGATGTTCTGACCCTGCAAGGGAGGGCAGCTGGAATCAAATCCCACAGTTTACACAGGTGGCTAGCAGCAGCCCAGTTGAGCTTGCTGGCAGGTTAGCCATCCATCTGGTTTGCTGCAGCATGTCAGTGTGTGTTCTGCTTTCACTCAGGCTTTTCACAGCCTTCCTGGTGGAGAAGAGCCAAACCTCTCTGCTGCTTGCAGGCCTTCCCCCAGGCATGGAGAGGTAGCTGTGTTTGGCAGCAGGAGGCTGAAAAGAGGTGTTTGCAGTACCAGCAGTTGCATACTCCTTGTCTAGGTGCTCAGCTGGCTGCAGCTGCAGGGTGCTAAGCATTTGGAGGTGAACACCCAAGTCAAAAGTTGCACTGCCTGTGGTTTGTGAGAGGCAGTGGGCTGCTCTGCAGTGCCACATTCCCCTGTTACTTTGGTTTCTGCTCTAGGAAGCACCTGGCTCTATTTTTATTTCCCTTGCTGTTTTATCAGCTAGAAATGAGTGCCTTGCATTGGTTTCCCACAGATGGGTGAGTACTTCCTCTACTCCAGCTTCTACTGAATTAAATGCTCAGTTCCATCTGGGGTCTTCTTTTGCTATTCTGAACTTTGAGCAGTAGACAAAGTAATTTTAGTTGCATTATGTTGTGCTAAAGCTGGTTTTAAGTAGTTAAAAGCTAAACCAATGTGCTTCCTGTCTGAGGATAGGGCAGAGTAGTAGCATGCAGATAGTAGCATGTGTCCCCCCCCTACACCACCACTGGCTGGCAGTAAGCCTCAGAAGAAATGAGTTTGATCACTTACAACAACCTTGAAGGGATTTCCTTCATGCTGTTGCTTTTGCAGAATTAATGTACTGCTGGTTCTTTCAGTGGTTTAGTCATGGTACAGAAAAGTCTGCTTTTCCTGTTCACTTACTGTGTAATGTAAGCTTTGTCCAGCTGATATAGAGAAGTTCTGCACACAGTGGGACAGAAGGATTACCCTGTGCCTCAGTTTGGTAGGGAGCTGGCTTGAGCTCATGTTCTTCTCCTTTCAAACTTTCCACCATTGGGATCTATTGAAAAAAAAGAACTGAAGCTTCTTGCATGGCTCACTGCACCAGTGGTGCAGGAAGCAACTCTCCCATGTCAGTTTGTTAACTTACTGGTTTGCTGTTGTGGGTGAGTTCACATGCACTTTTGGGTTACTGTTCTCAACCTTGATGAAAACTGGCCTCATTTTTTATTCCCATACTGTGTTCGCCACAGTAATACTAAAGAATAAACTACTGGCTAAAAGTTGGCACTGAATGCATAAACTTATTGCAGTTGTTTCCAGTTTTGCTGTGTGTGTTACTCAGAGGCTGTGTCGTCATACAGCTATCCCTCCTCTCCCACTCATGTGTGAGGGGGTATAAATGCAGTGTGCAGCAGAGCTGGGGGAATGGAAAAGGAAGCAGCTTAAGAGAACTGCAGCCTACTTAGCTGTACCTGACATGTCTTATTTACTGTTATAGTAAGCTTTCTCTTCCCTGTTTTGCTAGTACATGGTATGGTTTGAGGAAGGAGATCTTTTTTCCCTTATTAAAAAAAAAATCAACATTCCATGTTTCTCCTGGGTAATTTCGGTTTTTTCCTACCCCTCCTCCCTTCCCTCCCCCCCCTACACCACCTCTTGTACAGCCAGGACACACCCTGTGTCACTAAATAGCCTAAAAAGATACAGTGCATCTGGCCTGTAGTTCATCTGTTTATCACTGTCAGTCAGCCTTTGAAAGAAACAATACTTTACAAATTAATTAAAGTGAAAGTTGCATCTCTGAGATGTCTGTGACAGTGGGGTAGTGGGCTGGAGACAGTGGTCTTTTACACACCAGCTATCTCAGAGTGTCCACGGTCTAATATTAGCTCATGGCAAATGCCTGCACAGTTCCATGCTCCTTGATGACCCCACGTTGCCTTTGACAAATTCCTGTGTTCTGTTTTCGGGAAGCAGCTTTCCTAATTCAAAAAGTGCACAATTCTCATGACAGATATTTCATGGTTTTTTAAAACTGGCATGAATGCTTAACTTTTTTATTTTCTTTTTTTAAAGCTGCATTGTCAGGAACTAGTTAGTTCCAGTTTGGAAGTATCTAGGAGAGGGTTTTTTCCCAATACTCTTTCCTTACTAAGTATGTCATATGTGATGTTTTTACTATTAAACTGCTCTTAAAGGTCTCAGGTGCATAAGAAGTACTGTTCTGAAACCTGATATGCCTCCCAGGAACAGAGTTAGTGTTTCAAAAGAAATGGCTTTTTTGGACCTGCATGTACTCAGATTCCTTTGATGAAGTCAAGTGCAGGAGTAGGAGAGTTGTTCTGACTCCTCCAGAGTTCAGGAGTTTGGACAAGTTCTGTCAGTAACTAGCCCAAGTATATGTTATCAGAAATTAAACAATTAAAAATTGCTACATAGGCTTTAGCAGAGCAGTGAAGGGTTTAATCAAAAGTACCTGTAGTGAAAGTGGCCTGTGTGAATTAGAATAAGCACTTCAAATTCAAGGGTGCCTTACAGTGTGTTCCTGGCCCTGGCAGGTAGCTTGCTTTGCAGAAGTGACAGTCTCCTAATGCTGCTCTGCCTGCACCACCTGCCCCTGGCACAGATGAACCAGCAGCAATGTGTTGGGGTTGTGAAGCCTGGGATGCTGTGATGGAGTTGAGGTGACACAGGAGGAGCATTGGATGATAAAGGGGCTGGCATAACCCGGGCTGGGACAAAGCAGCCTGGTGCCTGCTGCACAGCAGTGAATCTGGTTGGTTAGGAGCTCTGCTGGGCAGGTGTGCTTGCTGTGTAGGCTCAGCATTGTCCTTGGAGGGAAATGAAAGAGCTGCTGAGTGTGAGTGTGCTCAGTGCACCAGGACAAGGGCAGCTTGTGCTCCAAGCTGGCTATGGTGGACAGCAAAGCTGGCTGCAAGCAGGTGATTTCAGTCACTGTCTTTTCAGGTACAGAGCTACGTCCAGTCAGAGGACTCTGTATTTCCCAACTAACTGTTCAACTACAAAAATTATATCTCTTTTACACACACACACACGCACACACATACACATGCACATGCACATGCACATTAAAGGGAAGGGGCTGAAAATCCTGAGCTTTATAATGACAAGAGGCCTAGGAGAGTAAGTCAGGGCATAAATCTGAAGTTCAATAATTTAAGCAGCTGTTTTCCTTATGTAGAGATTGTGTTGGTAAAAGTGGTTTTAAGGTAGGATGGAACAGTGAAAGTGAACTGGGACTTGTGTGCTCCGTATTCTCTGCCACTTTCATCTTTTGCCTCCAAATCATACTGCCTGTCAATGCTGTTTTATTTTAGTCTTAGAACATCTAGGACATTGCCTTTATTTGCTTGTAACTGAGCTATGTGCTGTCTGATGATTGAGGCCACCAAATTCATATCACTTACAAATAGCAGAAATGAGAGGGAGAGCAAAGCTTGTTTTGAACAAGGAACAGTGAGAGAAGAAAGGGCAGTAAAGGTGGCAGGATGTTGGATATCTCTGTATTCCTTCTTCTTTCAAATTTGGCAGCATATGGAGGTAACCATAAGAACTGTGAACAGCAGCTCTGGCTGGCTCTGAACCAGCAGCCCGTGGTTCACAGCATTCATTACTGTCTAGATGGTGTAGTTTATTTCCAAGGTAATGGGGCCTAACCTGTCACAGTTATTCAGTGAGTGATTGACACAGTGTCTTGTAGTAGTGATCCTGGATGTGGCTTCTCTTTAACTGCCTGACAGTTCCTGGCCCAGTGCTTTTACTGCCTGGTGCTAGGATTTCTCACTCTGGAAAATGGGGTTTAGCCTCAAATTCGAAACAGTTGGGTGAAATGGTTTTGAACTGACCTCTGCTGTGGTGAGGACTAATTACTGCATCAATGCTGCCATCTGCGGATCTTCAGCAAGCATAGCAACTCATCTTTGGAACAGCCGAAATGGCTGATGGGTTAATTCCTTTATACACCTGCACTACTTAGCCATTTTTTTCAGAAGAACTGATTATAAGGAATGAAAGCCACTTTGTCTCTCGTATGAAAGGGACGTACCATGTGGCATGGAAGCTGTGATTGTTCCCATAGTTGTGGAACTTCAAATTCTGTTACTGCTCAGATAGTTACATTTCATACAGGTCTCCCCTTTGCATATCTGTTCAATTAATTCTGTACATTAAGATACAATTCTGAGAATGAGTTGTAAGCAAAGACTTTCTTACTGTGCATAGTCTGAGTTTACCCTGAAAAAGTGAAGAATTAGAAGACACCTAGTGGAGGAAGAGAAGAAAGACTGGAAACATTTACCATTCTTCTTTTGGCTTTGTTATACAGCACAAGGATATAAACTAATAATAGAAATTAAGCAACTCTGTGTTTTTAAGCTATCCTCTTTCTGATTTTGTTGTTGTATTTGTTTGATGTGTCTATATTAAAATAAGACACAGTAGCAACGACTCTCTTTGCACAGCATTCCATTTTTCAGAAGGAGATTTGTGAAAGTTTTATGATTAAATTATTTCATGAGCATAAACAATGCCTTCTTTCCTATGTGGGAATAGGGGCCTCCTTTTTAGCTTAGCAGTTGACCCTTGAAGGTTATTTTCAGTCCACGTGGGCAGGATCAAGCTTTCTTTCTGTCTTTACTGGCAGCTTGGGGGTTTTTTCCCCTCTCTTCCCTTCCTCTTTCCGGAGTTAGGAACACCTTATTTGTTCGTCATGTTCAGCCGTAGTAAAGAAAGACAGGGATGTGGAAGTCCCTCTGGAATTTAAAAGGAAATCCTGCAGCTAATTGTAGATGTCTGTGCCAAACAATTCTGTACAAGTTATCATTTCAGCTATTGTTTGCAAATTGGCTCACTGCAGTGCCCTTTGTTATTTGATCTGAAGGGAAACCAGCTTAAAGGAGTCATTGCATACTAGAAACATCAGTATGTTGTCTAGTTCTGCTACGAGCATACATTTCTACATTTTGTTTTAAGGATCTTATATCCTTTCATGTAAATGATATTGTCCTCCATCACAGAATGAACTGCTTCCATTCCAATGATGTTCTTTGAATCTCTTCCCTCTCCCTGTATTTGTAGGGCAGTTAATTATTTGATTGCAGTGGAGGAAGAAGGAAGAAAAATGAATGACTAATTCTTCACAGCAGTTGAAGACATTCCTAGTGTGAGCAGATACCCTGCCTGTTGTAGCCTTTTGCAAGATAGTGTAGTGCTAGGATTGGTCTCCTAGGACAGATGAGGAGGATAATGAAGTAACTTCACAAAGAAGGTCTTGCAGTGACTAATGCTTTAAAGAAACCCCTCTTGATTAACCAAAGTAATGAACAGAAATTGATTCAGTAAATTCAGTGGTATCTAAGAAGGTACAGTTGTTATGACTGAGACTTAAAAAAACAAATGTGCATGAAACGGAAAATATTGTGTACAGTTAATAAAAAAAGTATTGCAGTTGTTTCTCTAAAGAATTTAGAAATAAAAATGTCTCTTTTTCAGAGTTAAATGACCTTGAAGACTTCCAGTATAAGTAACAACATCTTTTAAAATTTCCTCTTTGCTTTTATTTTATGCTTACTGAATATCTCCTTTTGTTAAGTCATCACTTTGCTTCAAATACCTTGGTCTGTAGTTGAGAAAAATGGTTATATGGTGGTCTTAATGGGGAAGTTTGTTTTGCAAAGAAATCACTTCTCTGCTACAGCTTTTCTATTTTGTTACTGTTTTATCATGAACAAGCTAAAGAGTTTCCTGCCAGCAACTTGTGCCTTACAGTACTTACTCATTGGAAAAGTCGAGCTACAGCCATGAATCACAAGGAGGTGTGAATGGTCTCTTGACCAAAAAGCCCTGAAATGGTGGGAAGCATTTTAAGGTTGAAGTATTGAGAAGTAAGCCAAACTGTGTGACTAAGATAAACATTAAAACCTCCTTTTACTAGTCTTCAGCCTTTGAAGATATGTTATGATGTCTGTTACAATATCCTTATCATAATGTGGTTAGAAGAAATTTGATTTTTTTACCAAGCGTACAAAAGTAGTTAAATAAATGGCTCAGCTAAAAAATAGCATGACATTTACTAATAATATTTACTGTAGAAGAGGACTGAGGTGTAGCCAATAACTTAACTGTTCTACAGAATTATGCTTAAAATATTGAACACGGAATATATGAGTCACATTCTGTATTTAGCTTCAACTTATTGTCTCTACCATGAAAATAGGTCGTAGTAAATGAGGCAAAAATAGCTTGTGTGCTTTGCCATATAGGTCAACATTAATTGCTCCACTTTGGCTCCACTCTGCCCAAGCATTATGCTAAATACAGATCCTGATAAGATCATTTATGCTTGTATCAGATGGGAGCTGGGAGTGAAGACCCTCTTCATCCCATCACATACTCAGGTGTGGCCTGGGTGATCTGAGCTGTTTGTGGGATCAGTAGGGTAGAGAGAAGCAGGGTTTCTATGCTGAAATGTTGGAGCTCATAGTGCAGTGAAGGATCAGGCATCAGGAGATGGTAGGAAAGGCTACAGCTCTCATTCATGTGTGGTGCCCATCTCTCCCTCCCCAGCACAGGCAGTTGTCATGTAGCCAGACTTGTCCATGCAAAGTATTCTGTGAGACTGCTGCTACCCAGGGTGTTCTCTGCACTTCCTTTACTCCAGGAAATATTAAACAGGTGAAGTTATGGGAGCTGTAAGTTCAGGTAGCATCTGCATGTTTTGAAAATATTTCTCAGGTGAAGTAAGAACAGCTGTTCATCTAATAATGATGAAAAGCAAGTCAATGAAATCTTAACCCTGGAAATTCAGGTATGTAACATGCCAGGGTCTTGGATCACTACTTATCAAATATGTTTTCTCTAAGGCAAGAAGTTTGCAGTATAAAAGTATATGTATTAGCGTTTAAAGCTATCTCCATTACAACTTGGATCATTCCCAGTATAAGGTTCTACTTTTGAGGTTATATGTGTCTGAAGGGCTTTTGAAGTAGGTGCTTATCTTAAATGAGGTTACCTGCTCTTCTTGATTCAGTAGAGTGCCTCACAAGTGGCAGTTTACCAGAATAAGTGTCAAGATCCTTAAGATCTGCTAGACAGCTCTCTTTAGATTCAGAAAGATTATAAAAGGCTTGGCTGTCCCTCATAGAAGCATGAGTTTGCTTCCAGACTATCCGTGTCCAGGCCTGGAGGGCAGGCACTTCCCTCAGGCTGTGGTGTGCAGCCTCACATCCTTCTGGATGTGTCCTTGTGAGCCCCTTGGCACCGTGTCCATAGGTGGTGCTTTGCTCCTTGCTTGCCTTGCACACGGGCACGGTTTGAGAGAGTGAGTGTACAGTGGTGGTAAAGCCAGTGCCCATGGGATTATGGCCTATTGTCATCATTACCAGGTGTGCAGTCACAGATTTCTGTGGCCTAAATCAGGAACCTCCTGTGACATCTTTTGAGAAACAGAGACCCTGTGTCTTTAGTTTGCCTATCTGTATGTCAGCTAGGCAGCAACCTCAGGCTAGGTGGTCCCTTTGTCCGTCCAGGTACAGCTTAAAGCTGACACTGCCATGGTGCATTACACAGGCATGAGGGGTGACACATCACTCTCCAGCTTTGGTTAGGGATACTGATCATCTGGTGGAACTGACTTTATGTATTGACAAATTATTGACAGGGACTTTGAATGCTTCAGTTGGGTGTGTCCTGAGCAGGAAATCTGAGGTTTCTCAGAGCTGTTTTAAAAATGTTTTCCTCTGTTCTGGAACCAGTCAGCTATATGGACACCTGTTGTATTGCACTAAATAGTTATTTAGTTGGTTTGCACTGGGTTCTGTACTATTGCACAGAATAGTATGTTTGTGTCCTCATGGGATTCCCCGTTTATATCCCATGGTCTTTCCCTCTCCCAGAAACTCTGGTGGTGATGGTTTGTCCCAGGTTTACTCCTCCCCTCGCCCCCTCCTCACTTGTATCCCATTGGCTGTGGTCCTCTTCCTCCATCCCTCATTTCCCTGAGTTTAAAAGTCCCCCGCCATGAGGCATCTCTCTCTTTTCTTCACCTGGGGAGTCACCTGGATGATCTGGTGTCTCCTATCAAGGAAATAAAATTAGGACTTTGTCCCCACGTGGAGAAGAGCGCTTCTCATCTTTTGCCTTTTGTCCTGTGTAAGATCGTGTGGGCTGGGGTCCATAGCTGGCCAGATTGGGCCCAAACAGCCCACCAGGCACAGATTCTTACAGACACTTTCCAGTTTTCTGACAATACACAGAGATTGGCCAGGATGTAGATGAATTAGCTGTGATGACAGTGTTCCATCTGAGAGGGAGCTTTTGTTCAGGACTATATCAGCTAGCAATGCAGTCACACCACATCTACTTCTTTGCTTTTTGTAAATTTCTTCTGGCCTGCAGATAGCTTTTGGGCTTCGTAAAGCATGTCCACTAAAATTCTTCATTGAGAAACAGTTAAGAAGAAGCACTTACTCCTTTGTAGTTCATAAGTGAGCTGATTTCCCATCAGTATGAGACAAAATACGATTTTCAATTTTAGAACTTTAGTTCAGTTTTTTCAGCTTTTTATTTCTGTGTCTTGTACACTTAATAAAATCAGTTCCATAAAGGGATACTCAGCATTAATCTCTGTGCTTTGCTGTGAAGAGCTTTTCTATTTCTTGTCACCAGGGGTTTTAGCAAAGGCTTGATGAGAGGTGGTTTTGTTTGTCTTGCCTTCACTTAATGATCCTTCTTCTTAGTGAGATGTTTGTTTGATGCAATCTTTCCTCACATCACAGCTCTTTGAGACTGTGGTCACCAGCTTTTTTCACCTTTTGATAGTGTTTTGGTCGTTGTGTGCTCTGCCACAAGTTTGAAAGAAGATTGAAACCTGTGTGGCTGAAAAAGTAGAACATCCTGTGCTTTTCCTCTTTTCTTTTTAAAGATTTCCTCAGAATTCATCCCACATTCCTGTATCACTTGTCAGAAAATCAACCTGCTGGTGTTTCATTTAAACTCTGCTTTTTTTTAGAACTGGAGCACTTCTTTACCTCCTGGACATCAAGTACTTTATTCTTTTTATATTTCTAAAGTTTGTTCAGGAGTTTTTCTTGCTTCTTCAGTGCAATAACTGTCTCTGTACAGGCTGACACAATAAACAGCAGCCTGTGAGGTGACAGGGGAGCTCGGGGCAAACACAAGGCTGGGGCTGCACAGTGGGATCACTACATTCCTTCTTCAAGTAACATTTTTGTGGGCTCTGGTTAAAAGAAGTGAATGTTTGCAGTAATCCCAGTGAATGTTCCTGCAAAGATTCATTCAAAGGAAAAAAAGGACTTCTTGCTTATAACTGGAGACAGGGACGTACTATCTGTCTGCATATCTCTGTCTTCAGATCTACTTCTGAACTCCTTCTGTGTGTCAGAAGTTTGAGGCAAGCAAATGGAAACGTTAGGGTATGTTTCACTCCTTTCACACTGTGTTTAACCAACAAGGGGAGTAGACAGTCAGGAGTCCACCTTTCTGGCATTAAGCTGAAGTGTCTTTGTCCTTAAGTGCTTAAGTAATGCACTTCTAGATTGTCACTGATTAATCCCATAAAAAAAAAATCTTGCGCCAAAAATGTATAGCAGGGACTCATTTAAAGTAATTTCTGCTCAATATAGGACTGATTGTGAAAAGAGCTGAAAAAGTAAGGGGACAGGATCACAAAATGAGACCAAACATACTTAGAGTCTTGAGGGAAATAGGAAGATCTTAACATATGGGGCAGAAGAGACAGAGCAATGGTAGACAAAAAATTCCCATATCGAATACAAAGTGACACTTGGTCAGTGTAAGGGAGTCTGAGGGACCTGGACTGAGGGCTCTGACTTGCATTCAACTGATGGAGAGAGTGGAACTCATTCAAACCATAACCATGGTTCCCAGCCACGTTCTCCACTCCTCTGCCAGTGCCTTGCACGGGAGGCAGCAAGAACAAGCACTCATGGCTTGGTTTCACTGCTGAAGGTGCAGTTTTGTAGCAGGGCTGAGCTGGTTGAAGTGTGGGCTGCTGCTTACAGAGCTACCAGTTGGCTCTCACGTGTACTTTCCTACCTACATCTTGCAGCACAAGTCATCTGACTTCTTACAGGCAGTGGTTATCAGGAGATAATGTTTGAATATAAAACATATATATACGTATGTTTTGTCATTTGGATAATTTCCCACCAGCTTAAATTTTTAAACCTGCTCACTTCTGGGGTGGATGCATACCAACACCAGAGCAAGGAAAGTGATGGAAACATGTAGCTAGGAGATAGAACAGGACTTTCTTTTTCCATTGCTCTGTACCACAAGATTTACAGTTGATTACATCAGCCCAGCTTCTGGTGCCTGATGTTAAGGCACGAATTGCTGCAGAGTTGGTAACCCCTGACAGAGGATGAGGGTAGATGAGGCAGAAGATCATAACCTCTGACCTGGGGTTCTCTGTGGTGTATCACAAACTCTGATTTTAGTAATTGTAAGAGGAGTCATTATCACCCAGAAGCTCTGCCCTGTACAAAGTTATGCCATTCAAGATATCACATGTAAGAACAAATGCATAATCAGGTGTTTTTTAAGTGGTGTCAAGATTTGCTGAGGATTTTGAGGATGATCTTGAAATGTGGCAATGCTCCATTTTCACATTAATTAGGATATTTACCTCTGCCTTGCAGCTGGGACGTGAAGTCAATCTGATATTGCACCTCTTGGATGGGCACACTCATGTTCAGTAGCAGTATTTAGAGGATGAAAGCAGTGGGAGGTAATTTGGCAAAAAGTAAAAAAAAAATTACCAATGACTGAATATGTCTGGAAAAAGATAGAGCATCTTCGAAAGGCTTTCCTGAAATGAGCTGTGCTTTTAAAATTCAGCGTATTGAGTGGCATTTGTAATTGCAGGCACTCATCACTTTCACACTTGCTGTTCAGTTGCTTTTGTTAAGTGGAAAGTACCAAGCATGGTTAGAGATCTGAGAACTACTTATTCCAATTGGAAACTGGTCTGCCCTGCAGCAGGATTAATCTCTGTGGTCAGCACTCTGTAAGCAGCTTATGGAGGTAAACATTACATGTGTCTCTGCCAACCTGGCTAAATAATGCCAGCTTTAAGTCTAAACTCTTTTTGAAGATAAATGAGCTGTAATTGGATTTCTGCACTGGATAATTTTAAACAAGGGCTATTAGAAGCAGTAGTTGTTATGAAGAAACTCCACAGTAGGCACATTATGATGAGATACTGCATGTCTGAGTGATTTAGTATTTGTCTGTTAAAATCAGGGTAGCAGATTAGAAAGAAATGTGCTTTGGTGAGGCAGTTTCAATTTTTTCTTGTTATGTGTGAACAAACAGAAATGGTAAGGAAGTTTGGGTTGAGTTGGCTGCTACTGAGAGTTGCACAATGTCCCAACAGTGTGAACTTACTAAAAAAAAAAAATTAAAAGAAGGGAAAAGATAAATTGCTATCTTTTGTATTGCAACAAAACTTGAAAAAAATAAAAGCAGACCTTTTTTCTGTAATAATATACTTAAAAGAAAAACCTGACATTTTAGTCAGAAATTGTTTCTCCATACAAACAGTTGTTGTGAGAGGGAGGTAGATATTAAGAGTGGAAAGCATTAATTTGAAGAGAATTTTAACCACTCTGCTGGAAATCTTATTGAATTATATGAATTATATGAATCTTATGCTTATTGAAAATTATTAAAAGTGTAAAACTGAAGCCCAACAACTGTGATGGTGCCCACAGTATTTGATTTGCTTGGTGTTGTTACCAAAGACCTGCAAGTGGGGTTTTTTGGGAAGCACAGATAAGAGTTCTCAACTAGTAAAATCTAAATTTTTATATTTAGGGAGCTTTTTGTTTCACTAGTTTGTTTTGAACAAATAAAACACAAGTTTATTCAGCTTATGATGTGTTTGTGAATTTTTTTACACCAACATTTAAGCTCTTACATATGAAGGAGAGGAATCACTAAAAAATTTAGCCATTTTTTCCCAAGTTCATGTAGCCTTAATTGGTGGTTTCATTTTTGTGTGTTTTTTACCATCCCTAGACCAAAAATGTGGGCTTTTTTCAAATTCATATTATAATTCCTTGTTTTCTTACAACCACTGCTTGATTATAGTTTTTCTCAGAGAGAGCACTGCTTGAGTGTCTCACAGGTTTTAAGATCACTCACTGTTTGGTTTTCCATGACTAGTAATTTGCTTATGTTTTTATTCCTTTTTATTCCCACAAAGCCTTATCATTAGTTTGTTTTTTCATTTTGCTCATAAAAAAGTTAATTTATTAATTTTTTTAACTTAGTGGCTTTGGTCTTTTTGATTTGATAGAATCAAAAGATTCTTGGAGAAAAATAATTACAGCTCATCTCTTATCCTCCTGGTATTTGCAGTTGGAAAGGTGATAAATAACAGACCAAGGAGGCCTTTTGCACTAAGGAGAGGACTGAATCCCTGTAAGAAAGGCACAAACACTTGCAAGGCAAATAACTGTTCATTAATAGCCTAGAAAAGCCAATAGCAAGTTATGAAATCCTTTATCTTTTCCAATGCTGGGAACAACAAGATGTTACAGCACTGGCTGGAGCTCAGGTCAGGGGCAGCACACAGTGCAGATCCCATCTGTGGTGAGGTTTTCCAGCTCTGACATCACTTGTATTCCTTCAGGGTCTTCTCACAGTACAGGTTGATCAGTCACTGGCAGAACCCATCAGGGAGTAAGGACATGGCTTTCAAGACCCCCTTGAGCAATATACACTCTTATATCATTAATAAAGCTGGAGTCACAAAACTGTTGCAGATAATAATTCATATGAATGAGACATTACATTATACACATCTACCTCAGTGTGCATTGACTACACACTGGGTAATTATGTATTGACTGTGCATATAGTGATTAATTATAATATTGATTACATGTGCCTTGAGTAAGTAGTGATCATGTAGTATGTGTGATCCAGAGGCCTGCACCTCACCTAGTAGTTATGTGGGTCACTTCACAAAATAGCAGTCCACTGCTGTCTGCTACAGTGGGTAAATCATTATTGATAAGGTTATTTCTGCAAATGCCAACATTTTGGTTCAAAACACAGCTGATTTTATGTTTTCTCATCAATTGAAGAAGTATTGCTGTTCTAAGCAAAGGTCACTTAACTAAAATAAAATTTTCTGTATAGTTCTGAGGTGCTCTGCAGTTGTTGGTGTGCCTTGCCTGTACACCCTGACATTTTTCCCAGACCAGTGCTGTCAGCATCCTGTGTATGGAAGAGTCCTGCTGTGAGCAGTTGTGTTGTATCATCAGATGAAATGGAGTATAAGTCATGGTTTTTAGTTGCCTGGACCTTTTTTTGCCTTTGTGAACATATTCACAAAGTTGAGTAACACTGTCAAAAGAGAGTAGCAAAACCTTTTTCTACTTGTGGGTCTGTGGCCAGTGAGGCACACTTGTTTCCTGTTTTTGTTTGGGACTAGAAAGTGGCACTTCTTGAAAGAGCATTTGAATCAGATTTCTGAGAATTTTTTCCCTTTTTTTTCATGTTGTGAAGACCTTGTCTGGACCATATGAAAATGAGACTTCATCTGTAGTTAAAATACGTTATGGTACTAACTCTTTATTGATGTCTGTTCCAAAAATTATTTTTGTGAGTATTGAAAAATTACACATCTAGTCAGTAATCACTTAATTTCAGCAGGAATTTGCAGTGCTTCTTGTGCTGCAGCTTTAAAGGGATTGTGATGGCAGTTGTGCTTGACTGCTTGAATAGAGATGCTGAGCTGCGCAGTTAAGTGGTCCCACACCACCAGCAGCCACACTATTAGGAAGGCAGGGCTGTAGCCAGAGGAAATAGTTTTTCCAGGTTCAGCTTCCTCATGCAGTGGAGGACACCTTTTGTGGACGCAGTAAAACCAATTCAGACATGAGGAGGCATTTCCCTGACCCTGGGCTCTTCATCTGCAGCAGCCCTCAGCTGGTTGCTCTCAGCCATGAGCTTGGCCTCTGGGTTTGCCAGCTGTAGGCAGCTCTCCCTGTGCTCTTGGGTATAGGGATGCCAAGGGCCTGGGATGCAGGTGCTGGCTGAACAGCTGGAATGGTGCAGGAGAGCAGCAAGGAGGGGCAGAGGTGTCCTGGCTGTACCTGGAGTTGTGAGCTGCTTGTCTTGCACTCACCCCTGGTGTTTGTGGTCATTAGTTTTGGTGCTGGCATCTGAGTATGTTAGTTGTAGAGCTTCTGTTCTAGCTTTTGGCTTAAAAAGAGTTAAAGTCTAAAACACCTTTGCTTAATGATATTAATACAATATAATCTATTATGTCAGTAATTTCAGATGACTTGATTATCCTGGCCGCTGCTCCTTGCACATTTAAAATAGTTGGGTTGCCCCCATCTGAGTGAATGGAGTAAGGTTCTGGTGGGTATTCAGGTTGTTTTGAATAGCTGGCATTGAGAATACACTGCACTGATTTTATCTGAAAGACAAAAATAAAGAATTGACCGAGAGTTGTCTTTATAGTCTGATAACTTGTGAGGAACCTTCAGTTGTCCCTGTTTGTCAAAAATGCCTCACAGCTGGCTGGGGAGGTTCATCTCTCCCTGTCCCACTGGGAGCAATGATTTGTCATTGTTACTTCTGGACAGAGTTGCTGTAACTGTCCATACTTCAGAGCTGTGATACTAAGATACCTAGTACTTAAGTCCCTGGGTATCAGTAGCTGCCAATAAAACACTGTCTGGCTACTCTTGGCTGGTGAGTTGAGAATAATCAGTCTTCAGCATCTCTATATTTAAAGTAGGCTGCCTTGGAGTTAAACTAACCACAACTTCCCTTGAAAGTTACATGATACAGGAAGGATGAAACTGCTAAGCTTAGCTGATTAGAGGGAGGAACACAGCTCTCCTTTTGCATGGTATAAGACAATGCATACTTTTCTGGAGGGGATAGGATAACCACAATGTTGCTGCCTTCCAACAGGTGCAAAACTTTCTTTTTTTAGTTTAGCCCTTTGCACAACATCTGTCACAACTGAGGAAAACAAAAGAGGAAGAGAAGAAATTCATACTTTTGCAGTGAGGAAAAATGAATGCAATTTTGTGAAAATAAATCTGTGCCATCTCTTGACCTTTCTTTTATTTTAGGACGATGCTAATGACAGCATTTTGATAAGGGCATAAGTAGAGGACAAGACCAGAAGATTTTAAAGTTATGTAACTTGCTGGTTTTACTGCAAGGCAATTGAGTTTCATGTTGCTTTCCTGTCTAACTTGGACTAATTTGCTGGTCATAACAGAGGCAAGTTGAAAGGAGCCACTGGGGATTATGTTGCCCAGCCCTGGAAGTACCAATTTCAGCATGGCTGTGTCAAGTCAGGTTTGGAGTATCTCTAAGGACAGATATTTCAAAGGCTTTCTGTGGATCCTTTCCTGATGTCTGACTAACCTCATGATAAAAAAATGCATCTTAATGTTTAATTGGTCCTTGATGCAACTTTTGCCTGTTAGTGGGTGTTGCCATCTTTTCTGTATCCCTCCCTGTGGTGGTGTTCGCAGGGGTCCCATGAAGAGGGAAGAGATGGGAATGTTGACTCCATGTTTCAGAATGCTAATTTATTATTTTATGATATATATATTATTAAAACTATNCTCCCCATTAGGCAGTTGCAGATAGCAGTAACATCTCTCAGTGTGAACCGTCTCAGTTCCCTCTGCCTGTTCTCCAGTAACATGTGCTGCAAGCTCCTTCCACGTTTTTGGTGGCAGTCTGCTGGGCTTGTTCCAATATGCCAAATATCTTTCATCTACTGGGAAACCCAAGGCTTAGTACAGAATTCCAGGCATGATCTCACAAGTACCAAATGGAGGGGAAAGAATTAGTTTTAAACACAGCCATGTTTGTTTATGAGGTCACACTATTAGCTCCTCTTTAACCTGTCTACCAGGAGCCCAGAATTTTTTGCCAGTCTGCTTTCTAGCCAGGTCATGTCCAGCCTCCACGGTTGTGTGGAGTTATTGTAGCTTGGTTCTGCATTTGGCCGGCTGAACTTCATAAGGCTCATGTGAGTCCATTTTTCCAATCCATTGAAGTCCAATTCTTCCTTATTTAGTGCCCTGGAGCAAGGTTATCCAAATTTATCAGTCATGTGGCAAGATCCTAGTTTAGAGAACCTTTATGCAAATATGGTAAGAAAAGTAGATCAGTATGCTGTTGATCTCATGTGTATAGAGATACCCGGTTCTCTTCTGCCACACAGCACAAACACAGCTGGATTCCCATTCTTTATTTATACTTGCCTTCTTTCCTTCTTTTAGAGCTTGAATGAAGTGGTGAACAGCTTTTATCTGACTGTTTACTGGAGAAGAGACAAGATAACTTGAAGGAAGGGGATTTGGTGGAGGTCTGTAAAGTCACAAGTACTGTGGACAGGGTAAATAGGGAGTCACAGTGTTCATTCGTTTCTGGTACAAGAAGCAAGGGACTTCAGATGAAACTAGCAGGTGTCACAAGTGAACAAAAATGGCTCCAGACACCATGGGTAGTTATTCTGTGCAGCTTCTTGCTGCAAAACGCTGCAGTTGCAGATATTTTATTTGAGTTCAAAAAGGGACCAGACAGGCTGATGGAAGAAAAGATTGATTGAGGGCTGTCATGTGCAAAGATGAGACATCTGCCTCAGGAAGTCCAAAGTTAGACATTGCAGGAAGCCAAGGGAGTATTCTAAGGGGAAAAAAATTGAGGAAATATATCTTAGCATTTACTCCAGAAACAGTAATTCTCATTTTTCTTCAGAGAAGGGTTGCAGCTTGGCAGAGTTTTTTGTATTTATTTTGTACCACAGTCTTAGTCTGCAGGCTGCAGATTAGCCAAGGGTGTATTAGGAAATATTGCACTCAGATGAATTTGTCGTTTTTCGAGTCATTTGTGTGTCTGTTGACGCACTGGCTCTGTATTGCGCCAGCACAGTTGGAGGCNCATTCCTTACTTATGTAAAAGCTTTTAAATTTCAGAACAAAATTTCATTAAATGGAATATCTATTTAAAAAAGCTCAAAACCTTCCTTTTTTTTTTTACACTAATGAGTTTGCTGATTTAAGAGGAGTCACTTACCACTTTCAAGAATTGTGTTATTTGTGGTAGCATGTTTACAACTTCAGACAGTTGCTGTCACTGTCTTTTGCTAGATGACCATGCTGCTTGCAGTTTCCTCATCTATATAGCTTTCAGAACCACAGACCACACAGGCGCACAGCAATCCTCTGGGAGATACCTGTCCTCTTCTGCTGGGACTGTATACCACAGACTGTATGCCTTCTTTATCTCCACAGTTTCAGTTAGTCTTCAATACCTTAGAGACCAAGGCAGCTGAGGATACTTGCACTATTACTGTTTAGTTTTGTGTTCTCAGTGAAAGAAAAGATGAAGGTACTAGATGCTCTTCTGCTGGAATCGTGCGNCACAGTCTTAGTCTGCAGGCTGCAGATTAGCCAAGGGTGTATTAGGAAATATTGCACTCAGATGAATTTGTTGTTTTTCGAGTAATTTGTGTGTCTGTTGACACACTGGCTCTGTATTGAGCCAGCACAGTGGGAGGCTGCTGAATACAAACCTTAGTTTATCTCCAGTTGTTCCCCTGCTCCGTACCACAGACGTGGTGATAGAAGAGAACAGAGTATGTCACTGCTTTTCAGTTCCTCCAGAAGTGGTCATATTAGGCAAAGCTTTTCTTCTCTTTCTCTTCAGCTGCATGCTATTTATTTGTCCTATGTTGCAGGCTGTCTCATTGGTTTATTGGAGTCTTTTCATTCCTTACTTATGTAAAAGCTTTTAAATTTCAGAACAAAATTTCATTAAATGGAATATCTATTTAAAAAAGCTCAAAACCTTCCTTTTTTTTTTTACACTAATGAGTTTGCTGATTTAAGAGGAGTCACTTACCACTTTCAAGAATTGTGTTATTTGTGGTAGCATGTTTACAACTTCAGACAGTTGCTGTCACTGTCTTTTGCTAGATGACCATGCTGCTTGCAGTTTCCTCATCTATATAGCTTTCAGAACCACAGACCACACAGGCGCACAGCAATCCTCTGGGAGATACCTGTCCTCTTCTGCTGGGACTGTATGCCACAGAAGACTGCCTTCTTTATCTCCACAGTTTCAGTTAGTCTTCAATACCTTGGAGACCAAGGCAGCTGAGGATACTTGCACTATTACTGTTTAGTTTTGTGTTCTCAGTGAAAGAAAAGATGAAGGTACTAGATGCTCTTCTGCTGGAATCGTGCGTGTTTTGGGATTTTTCATATGGTGCACCTTTACTTGATCACGTGTTTGACAGTAGATGCCTATCCAGCTTTCTTTTCTGGACTTAGAGACAGCTAAAATGTACCAGTTGGCCACAATCATAATTTTTGTTTCCTATATGCTCTGTCACATTCCCTACCGGGTAGGTTTTGAGGGAGATGTCAGCAGTGGACATGCAGTATGAGTACTAGAACTGGGACTCCACAGAGTTGGAGTCCTCTTAGCAACTGACACTCCAAAGTTTAGAGATAAAAGAGATTCTGTTGTTTTTTCAAGAACATGTGTTTCAAGATCCTGGCTAGACTTCACCCTCCAAATAGAGACCCAGTTTTTCTGAAATGCTCCAGTCAGATCCTCACAATGAGCATGCCATTTAAACCTATTGCTACTTGTCAGTTACTTTATTTGTATGTGAAAAGCATGGAAGAGCCCCAGGTCTGTGTGACCATTTACCAGCCTTTGACACTGAAAGGAACAATGCTTACAATGTGTGAAAAGCTTCCCCTAAAGAAATAGCTTCTTTTTTCTTGCAAAGCTCACACTACTTCAAGCCACAAGTTAGATAAGGGCATCATGGAGGAAACCAGTTGAGAACATCTGTAACTTTTTACTCTCAGTGTTCTCCTTTGCTCCCATGCAGCAGATTGTTACCATCTCTCTGAGGATGGCTGCCAGCCCTATGCCACAGCTGGTACAAGGAGCAGGACAGATGCTTTCTAAATGTTTTGCCTCAGTGCAGTGTCCCAAGCCAAGTGAATCCCTCACTGCTGCTTTTGGCAGATGACAGAAAAGAGTCTCCTCATTGACACAAGTGTGCTTGAGCTGTGAGTGCATCCTGACAAGGAGTGAGCAGGAACAGTGGCATCAGCTGCCAGAGATGTGAATTGTCATTGTCCACCTGTATGTCAGTGCTCGCAGCACTTTTGTCAGGAAACTGAGCTTATCTTAGCTTTTAAAAGTTATTTTATTGGTTTCTTCTTCATTTCAGAAACATTTAAATAATGAGAAAAAAGTAGCTTTTCTCAGACCTATATCTAACTGGACTCATGCTAGAGCAGTATTTTGATGTAGTGTTAGCTGTTTGGGAATGCTGGTGTTATTTAGAAACAAAATCCAATATTTAAAATAAAATTGCTAATATGAGAAAATGGGGTAGAGGAAGATGTTCAGTAGACATCTTCACCTAGAAAAGTGTAGTTAACTGCTGTATGTGGTGTTTTAATACATACTTAAGTTACATTTTACAGACAAATATAAAAAAGGCTTCTTGTTGTTAAGATTTTATAATCATAGTTAGATTAAATGCATGCTAAAAATTCAAAAAGCCTAGACATTAGTAGAATAAAGTAAGCTTGTACTAGTGAGAT
This sequence comes from Spizella passerina, assembly GCA_013401375.1. Classification (NCBI taxonomy): domain Eukaryota; kingdom Metazoa; phylum Chordata; class Aves; order Passeriformes; family Passerellidae; genus Spizella; species Spizella passerina. The sequence continues at coordinate 23,179 of WBNQ01034381.1, forward strand.
GTTAACAATACATATATTTTATTTCTACCACTTCTAGGTATTCATGAGTGGTCTATGATTTTATCTGGTTACCATTTGCTTAATTCAATAGGAACACATTCTTAAATAATGTTTTAAAATAGTTTATTAAAGAAACTGACAAGAACAGAACCACTAGAATATACATAATTAAGTAGAACTTCTGATAAAAGTTATTCTTCTTACACTGCTTTTCTGAAGCTGCATAGTGTCTTTTATATTTAGGAAAGAGAGAATTAGTAGTTTAGAATTAGAAACTCAATTTTGGCAGTCTAAGTGGTATGAAATATAGGGGCTTTGTGGTTTCTTTGCCATAAAATATTAATGGTTAATTTAATGTTTCTGTACTGCTTGTCAGGTACAGCCCTTCCGTGTTTGCAGGTAGGCAGGGGTCAGCCGGTGAGGAAGGAAGGAATTGCAAAGATGACAAATGTAATATGTTTGTTTGACTTCCAGTACAACCTCAATGTCAGAAAGATACAGCTGAAATAAATACAATTTGTTCTAACATGTGGCATAGGCATTACTGATGATTATCAGGCACTCTTTTTAATTTTCCATCACAACCGCCTGGTTGAGTCACCAAGTTGTGTTGGCCAGTGAAGGCATAGTAATAAGATAGAACACTAAAGAAAAAGTTAGAGGGCCAGGAATAAAGTAGGGAAGGAAGCTGAAACGTGACGGAAGGGCACATCAGCAGGAACCCAGGGCTTACATCCTGGATTCTCAGCTGGTATTGAGCTGATTCCAGCAGGATGTGTTTAAGTCATTTGGTCTATTTCCTGAGCCAATTTCAGCATGCCTAAGGGCATCCCAGATACGCTGTTTGAAAGCATGATGGGAAAACTTGTTCTTTCCCAGCCAATTCTGCTGTTCTCATTTATTGATCTTTCAGGTAAACAGTGCTTAAAGAGAGGTAGCCATCTCACACCATCAGAATTAATCCATTAATTTACTTTTTGAATGATCTCAACTATGAACATTTATTCAGGTTTCTAAAGCATTTGTCTTATGTCCATGTCTGACTTCAGCAGAAGTTCTGAAGAACACTGTATCACTGTTCTTTTAACTGAAATTTTCATATTACAGTCTCTTGCTTCAATTCGTGTTTATAAATAATCTATATACAACAGGAGTAGAGAGAGACTTTTTACAATACACACTAAAAAGGAAAGTTTTCCTTTAGGAAAAGGAGTAAAGAGATAATACACCTTGTGAAGATGAGTGATTTTACATACATGAGGTGTTCAGTGTTGGGAAGAACCAAACAGTTCATTAGCTTTTCATGTGTTACATTTGACAATGTTTTCTATGTGAATTGTCCAATAAGGCATTTGTGCTCCAAATATTGTAAAATGTAGTTTCACCTCCAAAGAGCTATAAGCTTGTCATAGTCAAATGAGCAAAGAAGTTGACCATTTTATCTCAAAATTTTATTTCCTATGTCTGTGTGACTGGTCCAACAAAACCCTTGCTGTAATTGGAGCTCGGCTAGAGGTCTTGAAATTTTCAGATGTTCTGGTTGTAGTTGGTTGAATTGTAAGCTATATTTGTGCTCAATCCTAACTGTGATTTGGCTCTGCTTGAGTTAGTAACATCCAGGCATATGTATGTGCAGCATGGAATCTGAACATCCTCAATGGTGCATATTTCCTGGAAAAAATAAGAGAGCAGTCAAAAGGATACAGCAAGATTATAATGCTGAGTTTTCCTGCTGTCCTGTGACAAATATTTTCAGTCCATCACTCCTTGATTCCCTGACATCCTGAGAAACAGAATTTTACTTAAGCTGCTGTAGGGGAGCACTAAGAGTTTTTGCTGTGGGCCCTGGATTTTTAGTCTTGGTTCACTGTGGAGTACTACAGAGTTTATTTTTCAGGTAGCTTTCCATTGGAGGATTTAGCAAGTACCGTCATTTGCGTTTCTCCTGCGTCACGGGAGCTTTCTTCATGATGTGACCTGGCAGCACTTGAAATTGATACACTCACTTGTCGTCGCAGTATTTTCAGTACAGTTCTCTTGTATCCTTTGCATGCAAAGAAATAGATAAAAGGATCTAGGCAGCAGTTAAAATTCATCAGAAATACAGTATAGTGGAGTGACTTCTGGAAAATTTTTGTTTCACTGCACAAGGGTTCTCGCTGAAGTTTCTTAATCATGTGTTGAATGATTGCAACATGATAAGGAGTAAAGCAGATTATAAACACTATAATTACAAATATGATTGTATTGATGGCTTTTTTGTTTATCCCTGATTTTTCAGTCAGTGGATTTTCCTTGGCTGTTTGAAAAAGTTTGCAGCTGATTTGAGTGTAGCAAAATAGAATAATCCCCAGAGGAATAAGGTACCCTATTAAACAGGCAGCAAGAAGTATAAATGGTAGATGTTCTATTTTCTCAAAGTTTGGATATTCCATACATGTAGTCCTTTCATTTTCTTTCTGTGACATGGATTGTATAAGTAATGGGAAAGTTTGACTGAATACAAGAAACCAGACAAAGACACAGATGCCCTTGGCATATTTAATCCTTCTGATCTTGTATCGGAAGGGGTGGACGACAGCGAAGAACCTGTCGATGCTCAGGCACGTCATGAAGTTGACGCCTGCGTAGGTGTTGATGTAGAACAGGAGCGCGGTGATTCGGCACAGCGCCTCTCCAAAGGGCCAGTGGAAGCCCAGGCCGTAGTAGGCGATCCTGGTTGGCAAGGCAATGCAGAAGAGCAGGTCGGAGAAGACGAGGTTTGTTGAATACAGGGTAGTGGAGTTGATCTTCTTTCTGTTTTTAAAGATGACGGTGAGGGCAATGGTGTTTCCAAGCACCCCGAGGATCAAGATGGAGCCGTAGAAGACAGACAATAATATCCGTGCTGTGTCTTTGTGCTCGTATAAGTCACAGGTGGAAATGTTGGTCTCAGAGGCTGTGAAAAGGTCCATTTCTGCCACCACTGTTGTTGCAGGAAGCTCAGTAGACCTAACATGATTAAAAAAAACAACGAAAGGGAACATTTTGTAAGAAATGTAGATAAACTGCTTCTATGTAACAATGGACAGCTTCTGTTGCAAAATAAGACTAAAAAAATGAAATGAAACTTCATTGCTCTGAAATACTTTTCAAGACTCTATCTGAAAACAAACAAACAGATGCCTCCTTTTGGCTTTTCTGTCTTGTTCCCAATTGCCTCTCTAATAAAGAAAATAAGACAGGGGACGGTGTAATAAACCTGGGATGTAATATATTTGGAAGTAAAGTCTATAGATGCTCAGGATTTGGGAGACTGTTAAAAGCACCTTGAGGGGAAAAAAGAGTCTGAAGAAACTACATGATAAAGCATCAAATGAAGTCCCAAAGGATCAGACAAGCAGACAAAATGTTTTAAATGTGTTTTAGTTAATTTTAAGGGAATTTTTGTTGCTAAAAATTCACACTGTGATGCTTTAACTTGTTTAGAGAAACATTTTTTTTCTCAGCTCTCTTACCATATTGACATTATAATAGAATCACAGATTCATTTAGGTTGGAAAAGACCTTTAAGATCATAGACTCCAACCCCAACAACTTGTTTAATTCTAATTTTAAGAATTGGCTTTTGGAATCTAATTCATATATTGTTGCATACATAAATTCTTAAGACTACTGCTTTAATCACTCTTTAGTGACCCTGCTAAAGAGAGGTAGTGCAGGTGAACTATTTTACACTTTGTCAGTTTAGTAGATTTTAGAAATTGTTTCATCTGTACAGTCATTAAGTAGCATAGAAGAGTAGCAAAGTGGCAGTGATTTGGAGGGCTGAAAAATATTTTAAAATGATCCAGCAGAATTTCAGAAATGGGAAGAACCCCATTCCTTTGATACTGCTCAAGGTGCAAACATTTCCTAGGTCTGCTGTTACCTGACAGTTGTGTGGTGTAAGCATGAAGCTCAGAAAGGATGGGGCATCTCATGTTACTCCTCAGGCAGCTGTTCTACAAAAGGGTGCCTCTTAGAGGCACCATTTATGAATTTAAACAGCAATCAAAACAAGATTGCTTCTGTTTTAACAAAGAATGCTACCTGAAGATAAAAGCTGTTGTAATTAGAATTTTGAGTCTGTCTTGTACCTTTAATAAACATGTCTATGTTATTTCTGAGCATCTGTCATTCAACACACAATATTTACAAGCAACTGTAGCCTGTTGCACTTGCAAAAACTCTTTCTGGGAAATACGTCTCAGTTTTAGGGGATTTAAATCACACATTTTAGAAAGCATTCCTTATCCTTTTATTAGCTTGTGAAAGCATTTAAATGTTAGTGTTTTCTTTCAGGATTTGAGGAGATTGTCCTGCTTATTTCAGGGTGTTCACAATTAATGGTTCTCTGTAAACAGTAAACCTGCAGATAGTGGATGATGTGTATTAAAATATGTAAATTAATTACCTTACACGTTTAAGGAAGAGATTTGACTTCCAGGTGGTACATTAAGTGTGTGTTTGCTGCATTCCATAGAGAGGAGGGAAGACAGGTGAGTAATTTCTGACTGACAGATGTACAATGTTCTGATTCTTAGGTATTTGTAAAGTAAGTGCTGTCTTTCAAGACATGGGGATACTGCATTCAGGGTTGTATGTCAAATCTGAATTGGGAGTTCTGTGCCTTGAATAAAGGAACCAATCTGGTAAATAGCAATTCCAACTGTAGTGCAGGTTTAAGAATGTCAGTAATTTTATATTAGTTAATTCTGCATTGTTCACGCTGTCTTGGTGTTAGTGTGTTTGGTGATTGATTAATGCAGTAGTTATTACCCTGAGCATAGTTCTGGTATGATTCTTCCCATCTTTTCCCTTGTAGAAGTGTTTAGGATGGATTTTGTTTTACCTAAGTGTAACAGGCTTTGCATAAAATGGTGTGAGTTTGTGTAGGTACCTGTATATGAGTCAGTGAGGTATTTTGTTTTATTTCTCATATTTAAATGCTTCTAATTATTGTTCATGCTCCCAGCATCACATCCATCTTCTATTAATCTCTTTCTTGAAGTTCAGTTAAAATAATGTTTTCAACATATTTAGGAAAAGATAATCTAAGATTTGTGATAAACAGTTCAATTGCAGTAACTAGCTACAGCATATTAAGTGCATGGGGTTTTTTTTGCTTTAAAGTTGTAATAGTTTAGGCTCAAAACTAGTGCACATAATTGTCCCATCCATTCATATGTCTTTCTAGAAACATAAGTAAAATGTACAATATCTGTTTTACAAATACATTGAACCATGGTTTAGGATGAAACCTGTATATTCAGTAAAATGTTTAATTTTTTACATCAAGAGTAGAATTTCATAAATTGCATGTTACCTAATTTTGTGCTATGAAGTTAGATCTTTAATGTAGTAAATTAATCCAGAACTTGTTCAAAATAGGCTGTTCATCCTCGCATATTAGTGTGGCTATATTGAGAAGGAGTCCTAGCTGAGACAAGTGTTTGCGTCTATCCATGGTGCTAGCATGGATTTATGTTGGGAGCAGTTCCATGGCAGGACAGATTGGAGAAAGCTGGAGAAGCACATCTCATGGATCTTCCAGGGCAGTGTGCAGTCAGCCAAGCTGTGCACCTTGGCAGGCTGTTCTGACTGCTGTGGGAGTCAGCCCTAGGGGCAAAAAGTATTCTTTCTCATCCTCTGTTATCCCCAAAATATTTTGACTGTTAATGTAGGGAGCACATTTTACAATGCTGTAGATTACTATTAGTGTTTTATCTACCTGTAGGGATGCGTGGGCATTTTTGAGAGCCACCAAGGTGTTTAGGTGCTACAGTATCTGAATATATTTATTTAAAAAAAAAGGAGAGATTTTATCTGTTTTGTGGCCCAAACAGATGATAAAGTTGATACCATCCACCATAATGTGCATCACCCAAGCTGTGATAACTTCTTTGTACTTCTGAACTCTAATTGTTGTTGGATGAACTCCATTCATCTCAGCAAGTATTTCACATTTTCTTTTCTTCCTGAAAGGTGTCTGGACTATTAATTAAGATAAGATCTTTTTTAAAAAAACCTACTCCTTGTGTCAGGTTGCTGTTTATTTCTTGGCAGCAATCCTGAGTGATCCACTTACACATACATCATATGACATCCTCTACAGAATGTATCTAAAAAAAGAACATTTTGAATACTTTTTGTGAGTTTTGTATTATTGGAGAATAAATGGAGAATATTACATCCTTACTGCTGCAAACCTCAGATTAGCTGGACATGACTCTGTTTTAATGAGCTGTGTGCCTGAATAACTCATGTGAACATGGCCATTTACTGTCCCAAATGCAGATGCACCAATGATTTTAGAATCACTCTAAAACTCTAGAATCACTACTGAAACTTTTGCTCTTCTAGACTGTTAGATTAAAGACCCTTCCAGTGGCTTTCTAGGTTTATTAATTATACTACTTTGAAGTATATACTTGGAAGAAAGACAATATTAATATCCCTTACCAGTTTGGTTTTTGGCTTAGAGTTACATGCCAAAATGTTAAGGTATAAATTATTGAGAATTCCTGTCTGTATATCTGTATTGTAAAGAAGGCTGTTCAGGTGTTCACACTTTCTGAGTGTGTATAAACACTCAGTGACACAGACCACTTAGTTAATGTAATCTTCTGTGTAGTTTAGATTGTATTATTTTACTTATTGTATATGGATTCTGGTAACTTTTCTTTTAAGCATACTTTCTATGATGCTGTTTGTCTTGGACAACTGAAGAGAAGGCAAATTACCCTTTTGTACTCTACTCTTTGGTCAGTACCTCTCTGTTAAAAAAATGTGTGTCTCTGTCTTATATGTCTCTAAAATTAATTTGGAACTGCTGTTTTCATTGAGTCTCTTTACAAAATCTCATGGTTTAGGCAATTCAAGGTAAGCTTCTCAAATATTTCACTACAAGGTGGAATGATCCTGTGATGTCTGTTCTCACTGCAGCTGTGTCCCACACAGGACTTGGGGTTCCAGATGCCTCTGGTTATTACTGTGCCTGGAGGCAAACTCACCGCTCCATCCCTGCCTTTTCTGCTCAGTGCATTATGTATGCAAGATAGAGTGTTGTAGCAGTGCACTGGGAGTTTGTGAAGTTAGGTCACTGTGCTTCAGGAGTATTTCTCTGATTCACTCTGTCATAGGATATCTCCAGTGTAAGGGCATGGCCATTGCTCTCTGCTTTGACCTGGAAGGACCTTATGTCTGGGAGAGTTTAAAATTAATTTTGCTGTTAAATATTATGCCCAGGCTTGCAACCAGTGCAGATTGTTCTATAATGTTCTTTCCCTTGCCATTTTCAAGTCTTAGGACTATGTTTGCATTTTTGACCAGCAGTTTTCTTTAGTCAATTACTTATGAGGTTTGTTAGCTAGGCAGCTACTGGTCTGTTTGTTCTCTGTGGTTCTTGATATTTCACAGCCATAACATCCATCTGGGGAAAAAATTCACAGCACAATGGCAAGCTGCTTACAAAATCTAGCATGTCTGAAATCTGTGCAGGTGTCTTCTAAACTGATATTGTAATCTCATCAAAGAAGGAAAAATAGCTTGTGTGGGGGATTCATGTTGTGTGAAAACATTTGACTGGCATCAGTCATTTGTTTTATGTTTATACATTTGTTTTGTGTTTAATCCCCACAGCAAAAGGTGTTTGATGAACAGGATGGTGACCCCAGTCTGGAAGTACTGTGTAATCCAAACCTCTGCTTCACAGACATGTTTGTGTGTGATGAGCTTTGTATGTAGTATCATATTACTACATACATTTAACTGTTAAGGAGAATAGATTTAAGCTGTGAGCCAG
>WBNQ01034384.1:1168-25206 GCA_013401375.1 Spizella passerina
GAGTGAAAAGACAAGAGGCAGTGGGCACACACTGAAATACTGGAGATTGCCTTTGAACATCACCAAATGATTTTTTACTGTGAGGGTGACTGAACCACTGGCACAGACTGGCAACCTCAAAAGCTCAAACAAAGTATTTTTTCCCCTCCACTTGCACCAAGCAAAGTTTTCCTTGATGAAGGAGAATTAAACAACTTCAGTCAAAAATTCTTTTTGATTTACTACACCCTTCAGCTTGACAGACACACCCAAGGCCAGCTGGTTTTACCTGAACTCACAGCAGTTTTACAGGAGCAAGCACTGGGGGGAATGTCTGTGTACACCTCAGTGACACTGGCAGGGTTTCAGACTGCACAGTGCTTACCATTTCATTTTCACCAAAGAACTATTGTTAACTAGCTCAAGATCCTGCCTTTTGTGCCTTTTGTCAGTGTGAGAATGAACTCTGCAGAAATACACCAGCACTGTTCTGCCCCCAGGCTCCTGAGGAGTTTGTCCTCAGGGCTCACTCAGGTGACATCTGCATCCTGCTGAGGTGGTGAGATGCATTTTTCATCAAAAGAACACCTGCCTGCCAGGAAAATCCCACTAATGGCCTCTGAATAAATCATAATGAGGTTTTAAATGGAGAATAATTCTCACACTGCTCCCTCCAAGCTGGGACTCAATATCTACCACAGCAGGGGCTAAACCCTGCTTTGATTTACCTGCACAGGAATGTTGTTTTGCTAAAACAAAGTGATGAAATTCCAAGAAAAATCTATCACAATAAATTGCTCTTGAAAGAATTGGTGCTATTTTGCTCTAAATCAAAGTTTGACTCCAATAATCAATAATTTTGCAAGCTCTTCCAATGTTTCTTAAGACAGCTCTCACCTAATTTCTATGATTCTTTCATCTGCTCAAAATCACTTAACATGTATTATTCTCCAAGATCCCTGGATGATCTTACTTGTTGAGTCACTGAAGAATAGGGGAAAAAAATACTCTCCTGCTCTAATTAATGGGAATAATTATCTTCTCTTTAACACCACCATCTTTTTGACTAATACTGCAACATCAAGCAGATATTAACCTCCCAGAAAATCTATGTTTATTCCATTTCAGCAGGATTACATTTGCTTTTGAAAGAAAAGGAAAATAAATTTTGTTTTATAAAGTCTGGTTGATCATGGACTATGATTTTATTTGCTCCTTCCCACAGAATGCAGGTTTCACTTCCCTCCTGCCCCATCCACTCGAGGACTGATTTCCCCAGCTCTGAGCTGCCAGAGAGGAACTCCCAAGTTCTAAGGCCAGCAGAGAGGTGAATCCTTCACTCTGGCAATGTGTTTCTCACTAATCTTCTGCCCCTGAGGCCGTGGGATGCTCAGCAACTTCTCCTCCTTACACAGAACCTTCCCTTCCTTCCATGTGATGTTGGAGCATCTCAGTGGAGGCAGGACTTACACAGACTTTGCACAAGAACTTCATTAACAACCAGCACCAACCACAAGGATTTTGCTGCATTAAACTCATGGCTAAGCTTTCCAAAATGCTTAGGGTTTGTTTTGAGAACTGACAAAATTCTCTAGGATTCCAAGTCCAGGTTGCTGACAGCTCCCCCACACCTACTCAGCTCACAGATCTGTGTAGATGCCCACACAGAGTCCTTATAGGCTCTGATGCTCAGTTTGGCAAGATCCTTGCCTTCTTCACACTGCATTCTATTTCCCAGGGCATTTCTGAAGAAAGAAGGGGCCAGAATTTCAGAAAAAAAAATTCTAGCAAAACAAAGCAGACAGAAATTCTGATTTTTTTAAAGAAAACAAATGAATTTTATGTCAAGTGGAATCCATAGAATGGGACTTGGGAGGAAAATTTGCTTAGATGGCAAATGGGACCTTTAAAAGCATAAATTTGAACCTCTGTAGCCTTAACTTTCTTCCAGATTCAGACCACCAGGATCTTAAGAAATTCTAACAGTGGTACCCTAATAGTAAAGGCCTAAATCTATCTTTAGGTTGATGATGATGATGCAGACAGAAGTTCACACATGATGTCAGAATGAAAACTGATGAGAACTATCCTTGAATTATTAACAAAAGCATTCTCAAGTCACATCTTCCCTGGGAACCATTTCCTGCTATAACATGACCACGCTTGCCATGAGAACCAGCACCCTGAATGATGTCACACTTGGTGACACAGCTCTGTGTAAATTCACACATGAAGGCCATCCAAAATCCTGCCAAAACCACAGTGAAATCCCTTTTCCCTAGATTGCTGCAACTCCCTTCTGATGCACAGCTTGCAACATCTCACCAAACACCATCTACTGGAGGGAGTAGATGATTTTCAGAGACAAGTGACAAAATGCTCTGCACATTAAATAAGCTAAAAACAAGCCAAGATATTAGAATTAGATATAAATATAGAGCAAACTATGGCCCTTTGAGCATGGTGGAAACTATTATTTTTAGACACACCATTTTTGGTTTCTTAAAAGCTAATGTCTTATATTTCCCCCCAACAAAGGCAATTAAATAGTTAGGGGCTTTCACACTCTCTACTTCCACGTGTTCCTTCTGCAACACAAGTGTAAGGAGAGAAGTTTTATTCCATGGTAAACACCAGGTGGTCATCAACAAAAGTGCCAATACAAGGACAAAAGTGTTTACATGTGATTGCTACGTGACATAGTGTCCTTTTGTCACTACACTGGGAGCTGCAAGCACTGCAAAAGCATTTCTAGACTAGAAGGTAACAGGATCAGATACCAAGTGCCATTAAAGTGGGAAAAACAAAATATCCAAATGGAAAAAAATAATCTAGTCTTTCTCCTCTTGTTTTTAAAGAACAGCAAACTAACATACTTTGGGTTTGCCACTGCAAAACACCATTTAAATGGGGGTTGCTTTATTTATGTTTTGCATATTTTATGTACCAGGAATTCAGATCAACATTATAAACATACCACCTAAAACAAGAGCATTTTGCTGATTGAATACAATTAATTTTCTTTTATTTAGTTTTTCTTCCTAAAATATGCTTTAGGCTGTGGATTATTTGGTGTTTGCAACACCAAAGGACTACACAAAGCGAAAACCTTCTGCCTCCAAAAGGCTGCTTTATTGCAGGTGAAAAGCTTTTGTCTTCTTTGGACTAGAAAATACTAAAAAGCCCCCTAAATGACCTGCTTCATTATCTATGAACCCCAAAGCAAAAAAAAAAAGTTTTTGACATTCTTGACATAAAATCTCTCTGGTATTTTGTGTTATATCTAAGCCAACCTGGAGATTTCCTGATCATTGCCTGCCAGACATGCACTTCAAAGACTGAGAATCAGATTCATAAGGAGGGACCACCTGCAGAAATTGGATTACTAACTATTTGAATTGGGGAAAAAAGTCACCTCTTACCAAGCGGAGAACTCACAACCACTTCAGCTTCTTCAGTGGAATTTCTTTCTAGTTTGGATAAAAACAATAATCATCCTAATTTTAAGTCTGTCAGCAATTTCTTCACCAAAAAGTTCAATGACTGTCCCCATGAACAGGCTGGGGTAGCAATGGTGTATCAGTTTCTAACAGCTGCCTTGGCAATGCAGAAAAACAAATTAAAAGCTGACACTAGTTTTACTTAATGACAACCAGAAATGATGACTAGAAAAATATAATAGTTTCATTTCAGCTCATCTTTAGATAACTTTTCTTAGTTACTCTTAGTTCTTTCCAACCCTGTGTATGCCAGTTTAGAGGAATATGTGAAACCCTCCTTGCAGAATTTTGCCTCATTCTTGAATGCTTCTTCATAATTTTACCAACTGGGCATCCACTAACCCAGCAGTAGAATTTTTTCCTCTTCCAGCAAAGGCAATATAAACCCAGTATTAAAACCCAATTGCAGTGATTATGCACTGAAAATTGAGAAAGAAGTGCTTGGAGATGTGACATTTTAAAGCATCTCTGTAATTTTAATTTAAAGGACAGAACGAGGCATAATAAAACCTTCTCATACTACAAGGTATGAATTTCACTTGCACAAGAAAAGCCCAAATAAAATGACCAAAGTGATTGAAGAGATATGAAAACAACACAAGCTGGAATTGGTGGAGACTTGCTAAGATCTTGGAGGCAACTTTTTCTTTCAATGAATTCTGCTATGTCCTTTCCCTTTAAAGCAGCAGTGCAATTTGGATTGCTGCTTTCCTGATTTCACTGGAAAACACTTCCTTAATATTCCTGCTGATAAGAGCATTGAGAACCTGCCCCAGTCACTCTGCTGAAAGGCAAACACATTTTCTACTGCTAAGAGTAGGACAAGGCAATATCAGGAAAATGCAACAGCAAAAACCCCAAATCCTCTTTTGAGCAGACAGAAACACAAAGCAAGAAGGAACTCTGGAGTGATAACACACCTGTGATTGGCTTTGATAGAGAATGTTTTCCAACATTTTGGGGAGGTGCCAACGGGACCGTGAAATTTGGTGAACATGTAACAATAGCAAAAAGTGATGGGTGTAATGCCAGAAATTTAATACAGAAAGGACTTCTACAAACTCTGCCTTTCACAAGGAATCTTACTCTCACAAGCAACCCTCTTCTTGGTGATGGGCTGCAGAATCAAACTACAAAAAGCATACATAGTCAAAGGAGTTCTGAGAGATACTGAAGTTTATATATATAACTCTTTCTGTGGGAACAAATCTCTAAATTGTAGGGTACTGCTTGGTGCTGCCAGTCCCCAGAGCATTAATATTTTAAAGCCTTGATCCTGTAGACTGCTGGTTTCCCAGAAGGGTCTATACAGATTACTCAAGACTTTATTTGTGGGGTTTGGAAATGGCTACACTGTATAAAAATGCTTTTGTATTTATTTTTTAAAAAATTATCTTTACAAAACAACTTTTCCCTTTTTTTCTTTTTCTTTTTTTTTCTTAAAGATATCATTATCTACAGGAACCCATAAAAATTTTTCCATATTTACATCTAGATAGCTAATCATTGACAAATATATCGTGAAATAAAATATTGAAAGTGAATATCCAACCTTTTAAATAGACATTTGGCTCACAGCATAAACAACAGAGAAAACAAATGAACAGAACAACAACAACAACAAAAAGATCTGCTGTTCTTACAGGCCTGATCTTTTTCTTTCTGTTAAAAAAAAAAAAAAAGAAGAAAGAAAAAATATATTGGTGGGATCAAACATGCTGCTATTAAGCAGAATGCCAGCAGCAAACTGGCACTGAAAACCCAAGTTCTGTGAAGCCATGGGAGCAGATCCTGGGACACCGAGTGCCAGCCCACCAGGACTGGCACCTGTGCCCAAGCAGCTCCTCATGCACCTTTGCTTCCTTCCCCGGCCCCCACGCTCCCCTCCCTGTGTCCCCCAGCAGTTTAGCTTTGTTCTCAATGCCACATTTGGTGGTGGATGCCCAGAGGCAGGGTGAGGGCAGGACAGGACAGCGTGCCCATCCACGCGGGCGGCCCCGCAGCGCGTTCACCCTGCAGAGCACGGGCAGGGCCAGCCTTCTGCAGGGCACAGGCTGCTGTGCCAGCCACTGCCCCCTCTGCAAACAGCCCTCCTGGCACATCCCTGCCACCAGCAGTCCTGGAGGTGCCCAGGAGGAGGAGGAGGAGGAGGAGGTGATGCCAGCACAGCTGGTAGGGCCAGAGCAGCGCCTGGGCTGCTGCTGAACGGAGGCTGCCCGCAGCTGGAGTGCAAACTGGGACTGGAGGGAAAGCAAAGCTCCTCAAAATTGTTCCCTTGCAGGCACGAATTCTCTAAAATTCTGGCCTTCTGTTTGTTGTGGTATGCTGGGACATGTGCTACAGCTAGTGTGGTAAGAACTCAGAGCATGCTGTATTTCCTCACATCCACTCACACTTGCAAACACCCCTCACTCACACATATGTGCTGGCAGGATACATCAGCATTCATGTAAAGCTTTGGAACTTTTATCCCTCAGCATTAAGAGCAAAAAAGCTACTTAACTGGTACCTTACTGTTAACTGCAAATGTGCTTCAGAAGCAGCATTTCCTCAGATAACTTTCTCCTGTAAATATCACAGTGACCATAATATATCATTAAATGTAATTTGCTGAAGTGTGCAGCCAATAACCCTGGCTATATATATATATATATTTATATAATTCCACCCACCCCCAAATCTCTTCAAAGAAAGTCTGTAAAGCCGGTGTTGCAGTGTGAAAGCTTCCTTGAGCATAGGAGTTTAAACAATGTACCTCACCATAAAAATGAAAGAGAAACAAATGAAACAGCTGTAGGCGCATTATCCCATACTTCTACAGTGTTGTGTCTAAATGCTGTGCTGGCTTGAGAAAGAGTCTGTGCACGAGTCAATCTGTCGTAAAATACTGCTGTAAATATTGTCATTGGTTTGGTTCTACAGTTGTGTTCTCCTCTTCATCCTTCTTGGCCTTGCCTTTCTCCTCCTCCTCCTCCCTGATGGCCCGGATTTGTTCTGAAGATTGGTGCAGTGGGGATTGCTCCGTGCCTTGCTTCTCCGACCCAGCCAACCTCTCCTCATCCTCAATCACCTTCTGCCACATCTTGTGGTTCTGAAGCAGGTGCTGAGTGATCTGACAGTAGATTTTTCTCCTCTTGAACTTTTTCTTTCCTGTAAAACACAATGTGACATTAATGCGCTGGTTTCTACTGGAGAAGGAAAAGTGACTGAAGGCACAGGAAGCAGACACATTGTGCTATGACAGATTTTGAAACCCCAACATTTGAACAGTGTTAAAATTCAGAAAGCTGTGCCTCTCCAGATTTTGGGGAAAGCAAACTGGCTTCCTGGAGAGTTTTTCCCCAGCTCCATCCTATGCCAAGGCTGTATGTTGTGCCTGACTCAGCTGCTTACAGAGGCATCTGGTCTTTGAATGATTATGCAGAAAACATGTTGCTGAGCTGTTTCTGCTCATTTTATATTGATCAGAGTCTTTCAAGGTAAAGACTCTGATCAACACCCATTCAATTCTGTGCCCTCCCCACCCCCAACAGATCCCTGCTGATTGTTCTAGGAAAAAACAATCTGATTTTTTTTCCTGTATTCCATTTTCACAGTCATCCATCGTTCCCCATCACAGTGGAGGTGACCTTAAAGCTTAAGCCCAACATTGCTCTGGCAGCAGCCTGAGCACTAAAGAAGCCCTCATACAGCCAAATACTACCACATGGAGCTTGCTTCTCTTGCTTTTGAAGCACCAGGCCCCTGCTCTCAGCCCATGAAGTGTTTTTGTCCCTGATGGTTCCCACAGCTCCTGACACACACTACAAGTGTTCTGCTGTCTGAAGGGTTTTTTTTCCTGTCAATATAGCCTGTCCAACACAAATTCTTAACTCCTTAGCAGTACAAAGTTTGAAAAATTTTCCTGGTCATTAGCAGTGACAATGGCCATCAGAGAACTGAAGTAATAGCCCCTCCAAAGACAACTGCTGCTTTTTCTTTAAAGGAGGTGACGTAGAGGAATGTTTTGTACCAGATAAATTTGCGTGGATTAGTACTTGCAGGTTGCCTGAAGTATGTCTGTGTCAGGATCCAAAATGTTTAGCCCTTGAAGCTTTTGAACTGGAAACAAAGAGCTTTTCACTGAGCACAGACCAAATCCAATTCAATCCTTCATTAGAAAGCCCTTGGTTCCCTGTAGGAAACCTTCAGGTTTAGCACTAATAAGAAGCCCCTCTGCTGCCAATGCTACAGCAGGACATTCTCTCCTGGGTTTCCCAGGTGACCCCACATCTTGTTTCTCTCTGCAGACACTTGCTGTGGTGTTAAAATTTGTCTGAATCACTAAAGACTGAGTCTGTTTAATTCTTATACTTGCATAAGATCTTCAGGGCAAGTACATGCTCCTGTATAGTAAATAAATTACTTAAGGCTACTTCAAGGTTATAACTCTTAAATTTATCTCAACCTCTTCAGTGAATTATCAGGACCTAGATTAAGTGTTTCCTGCCACAATTATATTTCTATCTGCCTAAAAGGCATTTTCATCAAAAGATCTTTACCAACATCTATACCAGTCTAAAGTCTGTACAGCTGACATCTCAACCTATTATTGTTTCATTGAGAAAGTTTAGAAAGTCCAAAATTGGGTTGGTCACAGGCACACACTTTTAAGGAACTATGAGGCCCTTACATTGACACAAAAGATGGCACAGAACCCTGAGTAAGGTCCACACAGCCACAGAGAATTCAGGGAACCTGAAGACAACAATTTGCCACACATTAGTATGATGGAGAAGAGGAGCATCCCCCATTTGGTATGAAGGAAATAGAATGAACTTGTGGAATATTTCAAAACTTCTGATACTTTAATTTTTAAAGCTTTGAAAACCAAAGTCTAAAATGCTATAGTATTAGGGTGCTATAACAAGGTAAAGAAGAAAACAGAAGATCATTAAAATCAGTCTGTTTGCAATGTGAAAAGAGTTAATAATCATCAGTGCTTTTAACCTGAAAACAGCATTATTTGACTCCACTAATGGTGATAAGGCCTGTAAGAACAGAAGATAAGTGAATAGAGATATTAAATGAAATAAAACTAAGGATTGCAGAGTAAGGTTAGAGACACCATGGATATACGACAACATCCTTCATTTTTTTTTTAAATACAGCAGTATCAGTTTCAGGCTTTGGGTTCTGTGTTAATTGCCAGCTGCATACATTTCCTCCTAGCAGGGACTTCCAGAAAGGCCAATCTGCCACAAAGATGTGGCTCTGACTGTTACAGAACTGACAGATCATAAAGTGATAAATTAACCCATGGATTTTAAATTACTTGATGTGTACTGTTCTCTAAGAGATTTTTTTGTGCATGTGAACATGCTAAACCTAAAATATGTGCAAGGGGTGTGTGTGTGTGTTTCTTTCTGTGTGTGAAAAAAACCAATGATTTCTTAAATGCAAACTGTTTACCACTGGATCTTACTAAAGATAAAAGGTTAATTCTGCACATCAGGAGACACAGATTTTAGTTCCACATCCAAATGGGACTTACTGCACTCATCAAATCTTTCTCAGCTTTCCCAACAGAAAACAGGGATGATACCCAGGCAGGGGATGAAAGAACATGTGTGGGAAAGAGCAGAAAAAGTGAGGCTTTTGAGGGAAAAAAATATTGGGATTTCATGAGTGCACTTTAGGCTGCTGTTTCCTAAAACTTCTGGATACAGGGGAGAGAGAGAAAGATGACTCAAAGGAGGGAAATAAAGGAACAGCAGTAGAAAATTCAGCGGGAGAAAGAACATGAAAGGAAGAAAAAAGATAAAGCAGGATTGAACTGATTAAAGGAAGAGGTCTACAGCTGCAGTAATTTCTCTTAAAAATCACTTCCCACAAGTGCCTGAAATCTCCTTTCAAGGTAAAAACTTTCAACTCAGTACAGCAAATATTGGCAGTGTTGCCTTTCTAGAGAAGAACATGAACTTTAGTTACTGGTTAGCCAAGTGATGCAGCTCCCAGCACACAACACAGCAATGCTCAGTGCCAGTTCTCTTCCCCCTCTTCTCCATGTCACCTTGAGGAGATGTGCATTAAAATGATTCCATTGTTAAAAACTCCTTTACTCCACCAGCATTTCAGATCCTCATTCTATTATTCCCATTTGTCATGTTAGCTCATGGAAATGATGAGTGTTTGCCTTGAAAAATATTTTTCCAAACATCCTTTTTTCAACTGAAATTCTTGCAATCTATCAACACCAGACCTGAAAGAGTCTAGAAAGCCCTCATGCACAAATGATCCACCACCAGAAACCCCACCTAAGGCAGAAATAAGTGGTGGAAATCTGCCACATTGGTGCTGAAACCATGGAGCATCTCCATTCACAATGTAAGTGACTACAGCTTATCCAAGGACAGCCAAGGACACCAAGGACTCACTGTCACTCTGGAGGAGGCCCATCTGAACCTGGCCAGCTCACAGCCTCTGCTTGGTGCTTTGGTCACTCCATGGAACTTGTTTTGCTGGAAAATGGAAGTGTCGAGCACTTACTGGATTCGGCGTTTTCACAAGTTTCCATTTCTGCTGTTTCCTCCTCCTCCTGCTCATCAGTGTCCCCTGACTCATCACTCTCTTCTATCCATTTTCCTGGCATCAGCCCTGCTGAGTCGTAGGAGTTGCAGAGTGGTCCCACGATGTGGGTGATGAAGGACTCCTGGAGGTGCGCCAGCTGGGGAGCAGAGCGGTCCATGAAAGGGCTGATGGGCAGCCCCAGGCTGGCCTCTTCATCACCCTGCAGATGAAAAGCAGCTGAGTGAAACAAAACCATGCCACAAAAAGGAGCAAAGCATATCCAGCCAATTAAAAATGCTGGAAGGACAACAGCTGTTGTATTTGGGGGCACCCTGTGGCAGGAAGGAATGATGAATCTGACTCCATGTTCTCAGAAGGCTAATTTATTATTTTATGATACTATATTATACTAAAGAATACTATACTAAGCTATACTAAAGAATACAGAAAGGATACTTACAGAAGATAATAAAAAAAGATAAAATAATGAAGATAATAATGAAAGTTCACGACTCTTTCCAGAGCCCTGACACAGCTTGACCCTCATTGGCCAATGAGTCAAAATAATTCACATAAACAAATGAAAC
Organism: Spizella passerina; assembly: GCA_013401375.1. NCBI lineage: Eukaryota > Metazoa > Chordata > Aves > Passeriformes > Passerellidae > Spizella > Spizella passerina. The sequence goes on from WBNQ01034384.1 coordinate 11,784, forward strand.
AATCACCTGTGGGTAAACAATCTCCAAACACATTCTAAAGGAGCAAAAGACAGGAGAAGAAAATTAGATAATTATTGTTTCCCTTTTTCTCTGAGGCTTCTCAGCTTCCCAGGAGAAAAATCCTGGGCAAAGGGATTTTTCCAGAAAATGTGAATGCCACACCAGCCTGGCACTTCCATCCTGACAGTGCCATCGTGTCAAATGGGCACAGTTACAGCTCTTTTCTTGTAGGAGCTGATCCCAACCCACTACCAATAATGTGAATTTAACAAGGATTAATTTAACAATGACTCTGCAAGAGGATGCCCCTAGCCCTGAACTTTACACTGTGTGAAAACTTGAAAATTGTTATTTCATTTCTTTCTTCACAGTATTTCAAAAAAATCCCTTCTGACTGTGTGATTGTTAGCTTACAACAACCTTGTTTACAGGGAATAAGACATCTACAAGACAGGGCTAGCTCACCAGACTAGCTTTGTTATTGATTTCATCCTTATTAAAAGTAACCTGGAGATGTCCTTTTGGCTTTGGGTCATAAATATTTGTTTCCTGTGACTATTAGAATGATCCCAATTAAAGCGATGTATGGCATTCATTTGCTCAAAACCAGCAAATCTTTCCCACAAAGCTTTTTTGGGGGAGACAGGGAGGCATGAGGTTTTTTCTCTCTCTTCTCATGATGTTAAATAAAGTAAAGCTTCATTGCAGAGTCAAATCTAATATACTCAGCAAATCTAATATACCACAGCAAAGCTTCTGGTGATATTAGTGAGCTTTCAGCTGAGCAGACATGACCAGACCAGATGCCATCTCCCCCCACAAAAATACCTCCAAAAAATCTAACCCCCAAAAATACCCCCCCAAAAATCTAACCTCCCTAATCAAGCCTGATATATAACTGATTTCTGTAATACAATACAGAGTTCTACATTATGGGATACCTGTTAGATTTTAGAGATGCATTTTCAGTTTCCATTATGTTTGCTTATATTTATCTCTTTCTTATGTAAATTTTTCAAAAGTAATGGTCTTCACAGCTGACCAACACTCTCTCTGTATTTGGTGAAGGCCAAAAAATGAGAGCTAAATTTTGGAGTATGTACAGCAAATATCTCATTTCTCTGTGTTTTCTTTGCTTTATTTTATAATAACCAACCCTGAAATGTTATGTGCTATCATTAAAAACAAAATATTTGTGTTGACAAAACACTGAAACATGCCATCCATTCTTGAAATTGCAAGCACATTAAGAAGAGGTGACAGTTTGCTCTTCTTTACAGAAACATGTCTGAGATTTCCTAGCTGTGAACTGGGAGAAATGCTGACTGCTGAAATGTTTACAAATTCTTCTTTATTTTTCTGTTAAAACATGATTTATTATGAGAAACATCTTGCAGTGTGGGTTTTTAAAATTCTAATATGTCTGTCTTCAAATAATTCTACTGGACTTGTGAAGAGAAGGAAACATCCTGCAACAATATGACACAGGATTTTGAATATTTTTATACAACACATTTTTAATAAGCAGTTTTTATTCATATGGGAGTGAAATTCTTCAAAGGAATTGGTGTTTATTGTAAAAAAGATACTTCATTATTTTCACAGCATAGGTTGAATTCACATATGTGTGCTTTTTGATAATACCTCCAGGGAAATTCAAATTTCCCATAAAATTCTCCTTTTAAGAAATGAGAATATGAAGACTTTTCCAGTTGCAGAAAAAAGTCTAATGCTCAAAATCATGTGAACAGGGTTCGATACACCTCTTGTAGCATATTAAAGAAAAATAGATTTTAATAGAGATAAAAGAAACTGAGAATCTAGCTTATCCTCCTTAATGCCAAAACCAATTCCAAGAAAGAAAATGTTCTCTGTTCTGGATCCCATTTCTAAATGATGGAAAATAACACAAGCTCATACTGTGAAACAGGTAACACAGTATCTTCCCACATCTGTATCCTCACAAGCTTGATTCAAGGCTTTGCTGATGTTAAGATATTGGGGCACTTCACTCTGATACAGCTTTTATTGGAAAAAAGGAAAGTTATATCTTACATCTGATTGACTGCTTCTGTCTGCATGCACTAGTCACCCACACAATCTATGATCATCACCAGACTTGTGAAGCACAGTTTGTTGGGACAGTGGTAATGAAGAATAAAAGCATTTCCTGAAAGAAAATTTGGGGCATGAAGGTTGTTTTGGGACACTCTCTTTATTTAAGAAAAAAAAAAGAAAACAAAAATGGAACCAGCTATATTCATACCATAGGTAAGGTTCACTGTACTTTCTTTTTCTTGGGAGATTTGAAAGGAATGAAGAAGCTTCAGGTCAATGCCTGAATTATGTCCCTTTCCGTGTCTCTTTACATTCTCCAGAGGGCAGCACCAAATCCTAGTTGGAATTTTTTTTCCAAACTGTACGTGCAGTAAATTTAAGGAAAGCTGAAAAAGCTCTAAAAGGGATTAGTCTGTGACTCCAAGTTACTGCACAATCTCCCTGAGAAGTCTGTGGGTTGTCTAGTTCAGTGATTGAGCCTGTTTGCCTTGTCTGGAAAAGAAAGGATGTGGAGTTTAATCTGAGAAGAACATTGAAAATGTTCCCACTCAGGAAACAGAGGAACAGTATGGGAACAGCCCTGACCCTTGCACTCAGCAGGGCTAAATAGTTTAAAATGAGAAAATTAGGTTCAATTAAGGGCTCCTTTACACCTAGAAAGAGAGAAGCAGTGCCTGGCTGTATTCCCAGGGTTTCTACATCAATCTGTGCCTGTCCTTCCTTGTGCCACCAGCATGGCCCTGCATAATGAGTGCAGCTGTACTGAGCAACCTCTGAGAGCTGCAAGGGCTGTCTTAAAACTGAAATATGGCTCTGGGAGCAGCTGTGGTTGGCCTGTGATGAACTGAAAGCCAGTGCTGCAGTCCTGCTCAGCACATAAAGGTTCTGGTTGTGTGAACAGAGGTGTGGCCTGCAGAGAAGCTGAAACAATCCCACTGCTCTGTTTAGAACAAGGACATTATGAGACTACCTGTCAATAAAAGTGTGAGACTGCAGAGGAGAGCCATGAGAACCAGCTAAAAGAACACAGAAGGAAGGGTGAAAACATGGTTTGCACTAAAGAAGAGGGAAATGACAGCCATGATGGAAAGGAAAAAACAGGAGAAAAAGAATAGGAAAAAAAAAGAGGAAAAACAGGAAAAAAACAACAGGAAAAAGAAAGAGGAAAGGAACACTTGTTCACCATGCCAGTGCTTGTCCACAGTGCCAGACATGAACAGTCCAGCCTGTAGAGACACCATCACCAGAGGTCTCTGAGGACACATCAGAAACTTCAGTGACAAACGGACTTTCACTGGTCAAGCAAAAAAAATGGATTAACGTGACTCTAGCCAACTTCTTCACCCTTACACTCTGCGACTTTTCACTGGCCAGCAGCACTGCCATGGCCCAGAACATCGGCAGGCAGCTCTGGAATGCCTTTACCTGCTCATAGAACTCGTTGACGATGCCCTCTGTCCACTGCAGGTGCAGGTCCTTGCACTTGGCAGGCCCATTGATGTCAGCCAGCTTGATGCACATCTGGCACACCAGCAGGCGGTCGTTCTCGTTGGTCCAGTCAATGCCAACATCATCGTTCACCTGGGAGACAGGGAAGGGAAACAGCATGGTGATGCCAGGCAAAACAGGAAAATCTGACCTGGGGTATTGCACAGTGCATTCAGCTGTTTCATAAAATCACTAGCATAAGCAGGTGAGCTAAGCCCAGGCTGGAATTAACAATATGGAAAGGGAAAAATAAGTGAAAAGCAAATTATATATTATTATACATATATAATTTATAATATATAAATATATTATAAATATAATAGAGCAGCCAGAAGGACATTCAGGGGAAACAGAAATCCTTCTCACTGGATGTTTCCAAGGCCCACAATCTTTTCTGACCGTGCCCCAGAAACCCAAACTGATCTCACCTTGGCGTTGAACTTGGCCACGAAATCAAAGTGCTTCTTCAGGTCAGTAGCCAGGATGGCCTCGATGACGAGGAAGCGGAAATGCTTGAACTCCACGTGGTCCAGGTTGACCAGGAAGTTGTACTCTGGCCTGGACATGAAGAGGTTCCAGGCAGCAGCAGCGTGGTGGTTCTCCAGCACGGAGCGGTCGTTGTACAGCACTGCCTGCGGAAGCAACGCAAGGGAGGAACATATTGGCAAAATCATCTTGGCAAAACCATCCTAGCAAAATCATCTCAGTAAAACCATCTCGGTAGAACCATCTTGGCAAAACCCTCTCAGCAAAATGATCTTAGCAATACCATCTCAGCAAAATCATCTCAGCAAAATCATATCGGCAAAATCATTTCAGCAAAACCATCTTGGCAGAACCATCTTCAAAAAATAATCTTGGCAAAACCATCTTGGTAAAATCATCTCAGCAAAACCCTCTCAGGAAAATCACAGCAATGGATCATCCTGTTTCAGGCCACAGGTTGATGGCTAATAAAACATAGGTTTGTGCTGCCCTGATTGTCAGAATAAACCTCAGTTAATTACTGCTCTTTGGTAACTGCAGCAGGCGGTGGTGTCCATGCAGGACTGATTCCAAACACAGAAACAGGTGAAATTCCAGTGTGCAACCTGAAAACATATACTAAGCCTGACAGATATCTCAGGGCTAAAATCCAAAATGGGTCAAATCTTTATTAAAATAACATGCTGAACTCTCATAGGGATGGTAAATTCCATTCAGAAAATAACAAGAAAATTATTTTTCCTATTATTTTCAAAAAGGCTAATCATCTAACTTCTTTTCTGTTTTTTTTACAAGCACNCTTTTTCCTATTATTTTCAAACTAGAGTAAATACAAAAAGGCTAATCATCTAACTCCTTTTCTGTTTTTTTTACAAGCACAGAGCTAGAGCACTTGTTTCTTACAAACAGATTTAAAGATATTACATGTCTTCTCCCAGTCTATTTACCTGACCAAAGTATCAAAGCTTTTGATCACAGTATTGCATTGCAAGGATGAGAAGCATTTCTATAAATTTACAGACACAAAGTGATACCAAAGTGAGTTCAGGTGACTTGCTCTGGGTGACAGAGGACTATTGGTTGCAAGCTGGGGAGTAAATCCAGAATTTCTGCATCCCTACCTGACCTGCCACCATTACGATACATATTTATTTTTTCATTTCCTCATCAACAGACGTATTTTTCAGCACAGTGTGCTGAAGCCAGGCAAGTCAGCTATGTAAAGCAAAGAAAGATGTTCTCATAATTAAGCCAATAAAGAGTGACTCAGAATTGCTGAATTCAACTCTCAGGACTGGCAGTAACTTCTGTGTAACCTTAAGCAAGCTTGAATTCTACATTTATAACACTGAGATTATTTTCCACTCCCTGCTTCCAAATACTTTCATAAAAAGACTGAAGCTGCTCATATTCTATAGAAGAAATAGAAAATGTGTTATGATCATGCACCATTAACTTGCAAAGCAGAGTCAGCTACACAACTGGGATGTTTTATTTTATTTAATCTTTCTGTGCATTACTTGGTAGAACAATTCTTCCATTCTTCCATGATTATAGGTTCTCTTTCAGTCAGCAGAACTTTACCTTCTTCACTGGCACAGTTTCTCAGCACCTTTCTCAGCAGCTCTGCTAACTGAGGGTGTGTAAGAAGCCTCTTACCAGCAATCCCCAAGTGAAGTGATTATTTCTGTCACTTTGACAAGCCGTTTCAAAATATTTGGCAGCCTTGTGCTTAATGGAAGCCACAGACACCACCAGCAAGGAAAAGCTGTCATGGAGCCCTTCCAAACTGCAACACTGCCTGAGGGTTATTTACCTGAGGAGCACTGGTTGCTACCAAGAAGGCATTGGTCCTTCCTGGGTGATCATAGTCGTGCATGGCTGCAGCCACATAAAGAGCCATCAGCTCCAGGGCAGGGATGTTGCCAGCCAGGCACCCGTAGCTGTCATCTGTAGGTGTGTATGTCTTGGAAAACACGTATCCCATGTGGCCGTGGGTGATGCCACTGTCAGAATCTGAGCAGAAAGGAAGAAATGGAAACGGTGAAAAATCCAGGGCCACTCTTTGAGTGAGAGAAGCAATAAAGCAGGGAGAGAAGGAGCAAATTTGCAGTAAGGATAAATGCAGCCTGACCTCAGTGCTTTCTGTGCCTATGATCCAGTACAATAAGGCAAACAATTGGAAAGGAATAAATTCTGATCCCACCTGGGGATCTTCCAGCCCTTCCAAAACATACTCTCCAACTCTGTAAGTCACAAGCAGTAAAACCTGGATTGACAGCCACGCTGGAACTTTGTGGGAAACTTGATCTTCCTGCTCCTTTCTGTAATTTCTTTCATCATGTAGACAAGTACATGAGACACTTGTAGTCCTTAAAGCAATGGACTAGAATTTATTAATTAACTTACAGTGGGTGTTTTTCAATTGAAATGTCTAGACTTTGGATCTTTACTGATAATTCTCTTATCATCCTCTTTTTGAAAGATCTTGAGCATACCTGTCAGAGACAGATACTGAGATGCTTTGCTAATTTAATCTCAACCACCTCGAATGGATCCTGCATGCAGCTGAACAATGTCTTTCAAATAACAAACATCAAAAAGCCCCAGAACTCAACCCCTTTCATTCCACCTCACCTACAAAGCCACTGAAATCCCTTGCTAATAATTTTTTCTGGGAATAAAACCCTTCACCACCACACAAAACAGAAACAAACAAAAAACTCAACAAAAACAGAACAAAACAAAACAAAACCAAAACAAAAAGTAAAAAAACAAGCAGAAATGGAACAAACTCCTGCTTTTCCAGTAACTCTCTGAGAACTCCCATGAAACACAGACAGGTCTTCTAATTACCATACTGAACATGGAGAAATTAATATAAAAATGCAAGAAGAACAGCTTCCTGTAGTGAGCAATCATAAAACAGAAGAAGAGTGGTCTTGTAAAGCAATTGCCAGATGGTAAAAAGAGAGAGAGGAAAAGCAAAGAGCACTTCATGAGAGCCAAGCAGAGGCAAGTGCACAGCACTGCCTGCATGCCCCAGAAATTGTAGAATAGCAAAACAATGAAGAGTTTAGGGATTTAATGGAGAGTTTAAGGATTTAAATCTACAGTGCCTCTGATATAGCCCTGAAAAGCACTAATAATGCAGTTTTCCTAGGCAAAAACCTTTTGCAAAAATCAAATGGTAACAAAGATCTGTCGTTAAAGGTGACCACAAAAGCTTGCATTTACACATCATTAAATGTCAAGCATTAAGTTTTGGAGGAACAATTCCATTCCCTTCAAAGTTACACAAACACACCTGAACACCTTCAACACCCATTGTGCTACCGAACTTTAACGCTGTGCTACAATTTTCAAAAAATTCTGCATGCAATCCCCAGTTGTTTCCTTTCTGACAGCAAATTTCAGGAGAGAAGCGTGAGGATGCCAACATTTAAATATACCTGAATCGCTGGCCGAGCCGTGGTCATTGATGACAGTGGGCAGTCCCGGGATGGGCTGGGTTGTGAGGTACCACACGGCGTGCAGCACATCCGTGGCATGGATCCGGTTGTGATCTGTGATGGGGAGAAAAGCGGGCAGCTGTGAAACACCAGGCACTGCTGACAGAGGGCTGCCAGCACCATCTAGTGGGTACCGTGTGCCAAAATCCAGCACAGACAAAACCAACATTAGCACGAGCAGCAGGGCTGTCTCTGCCTTTTTCACAGAAATGAAAAAGGGAAGATAATTAGATAATTTGATCTTGTATTAAAAATGTATTCTTCTTTAGTAAAAAAAAACAACAAAACAAAAAATCACTTAAGAAAAAACCAAGGAAATAGAGTGCTAGGTTCACAAAAATCCCAGAGACTCCATGAATAGTCAAATGTTTCAAACAGAAAGGAATGGCCTCAGCAGAACAGGCTGTGGGGCTTCCATCTCTGACCTACTCAGGCTGTGATCTGCTGCTTTTGATCCCTGATCCAGCTCAAACGCAAGGAAAGGATCAAAACTGGGGCTCCCACTTTCCCAGAACAGACTCCAAACCACCTGCCTGAAGGCATTTTTAGGTAGCTTTCCTTAAATCTTTCCCACTGCTTCAACTGGTATTTAATATTTGACAGAGAGACTACATGACTTAAAATGATTTCTCCCACATTTTTCTGCAAGTGTAGAGAAAACAGGCGTGTTCTGTGTTCCCCAGTGCTGAGTTTATCTGCCACTAAAATGGGCAATAACTCTTTCCTCTTGGGAAAACAGGAGTCTTTTGCAGCTGAGGCACTTTGATAAATTTCATTTGAATTAGTAAATACTTTGGGGATGACTGAAAACAGGTTTTTCAGGGAATAGATGTTTCCCATTGAAAAAATATCAGCTAAGCTGCAGTAACAGAATGGGGTTCACTCATTTTTGGGTATATTTTTTCTGCTTATAAAGCTCATCTCCTTTGGTAGCATAGCATTGCTACTGTGTAAAAGTCCAAGTTGCCTTTAGGAAGTTAAATGTTTCAAGAACCTCCAACTGGAGCACTGGGATACATTTGCATTATAAGGAAACAGTCTTTACTAATAACAGCTTTATATGATTTCTGGCAGATTTTGCCATGAATTATGAAACAATGTAAAGATGAAATACAAAGTAAAAAAGATGACAGGCTGTGGTTCAGCACCAGCCTGTGCCCAGGCATCCACTTGGCCATGATGTACTGGAAGAGAAAAAGTAGTTTTATAATGCAAGAAGAAAGGTTTCAACACGAAATCCCCAAAACTTGAGGGAAGCATCTTTATGTGCCAGGAATTTTTACTTACAAGGTATCTCTCGGTATCCACACTCCAAGGCATGAAAGTAGTTCATAAATTCCCTCACTGGTATTTTAAAGGTTTCAAACAGCCCCATGTCATCAAAAAGCCTGTATGATACCTGAAAGAAAAACAACAACAACAAAAAAAATCTATGTTGCTAAGTATATAAGAAAAACTCTTCAAATTAGATATAAAACTCCTTAGGTTGAATTACCCCATAAAAAATGTTTAGTGTGACTGAAGATATAACTGAATTTTATGGCCTGTTATGAAGCAACAGCTGAGTTCTGAGAGCTTGGCTCTGTTTCTGAAATGAGACTGAATTTATGCTCCTCTCTGAACCCTTTCATGCATATTTGTCACTGCCACATTGACTGGGCTTGCCACTCCAGTTTGCACAGATGCTTTCATGGCTCCTGACTGGTTTGGGGTCTTTTCATATGTCTGAATCAATTTAACATTCCACAGAGAAGGAACAGATATCTCAAGCAGCTTCAAAGATGCTAAGCCAGCATTTGCCTTCTAAACTGAATGCTTCCCTGGAGGCATGTGTCAACTCTGCTTTGTTCCATCTCATAAATTTAACCTAGCAGGGCAAACATAGTTAATTCAGCTTTTTAATTTACCTTTTTTTTTTTTTAATGGGTTAGTCTATTTGATAGCAAAATACTGAGAATAAATCATTACAGCTTTTGTTTACCTTTTTTAATAATATCCCACGATTTAAAAATCAAACCAGGAAAAAAAATAGTGCTTTTGGCTGAAAAAAAATCTATTTTAGTTTCCTGATTTCTGAAAATATTTTCATTAGCAACATCTGAGTAGGTGGGGGTAATAAGGATCTCTGTTTTGTGAACAAGGTAGAACTTGCTATATTCTGTTGTTAGGGAGAGGGAGTTATAAACAGCTGTTACAGAAAATGTTGAATTTTCATCACAAATATTAAACCTTCTCTATTTTATTTCTCAAGCCTCATTCTGTGGAACTGTGAAGTGGAGAACATGTTGAGAACCTGTGCAAAAACCAGATTTTGGGAAGTAGAGTAAGGATCTTTAGTGCCATTTGAGGGAAGCACAGAGGACTTGTGTCCAGAGGTACAGAAGCCCATGCAGCTTGGTGAAGTGCTTAAAGCATACAGAGGGATCCAGATAAAACCAGAACAAATTCTGGCTCATCCAAACTGTTCATTATGCCATTACAAGATAGTTCTGGTTTTCCTTATGTTTCATTCACCATTCCATGCTACCAGAAAGGTGAGCAGTGGGATCTAGAAGAGCATTTCACACATCACACACTCACTGTCCAGTGCAAAACTGCCTCAATGAGCATCACTGAGTTTATCCAATAAATATATCCAATATCCACAGTTTGCTATTTCTCTAAAATGAACCTAGAGACTTGGCAGGCTGGTACAACTCAGATGTTGCTTGCCAAGCTGCAGAACACAAAAAGGCGGAGCAGAGAATAAATCTGAATTCATGCCACGGTTCTCCTTGTTGACCACCAGATAATTGAATGTAGCTGAATAATAGGTAACCACCAAGGGACTGTGGTTTGATCCAGCATTCTCTGGAGCTTGTTACACTGAAATCTGCCTGACACACTGACCTCTGTGTTTCTGGGGGGGTGATAATTGTACCACATTGTACCAATTAACTTTATCTCTTCTTTCCAGCACTCATCACTACATAATGCCTTGTAAAGTGATCAGTCTGATTCTCTGGGGTTTTTTTTCCCTTTCATCCCTAAATAATAATAAAAATAATTACTTGCTTTTCATGTTTAATAATCTTCAATACTTCTATAAGGAAAAAATGACAAATTTGTCAGTGTGCCAGGAAAAGGGGCATAACTGAGTAGAAAGTTCAGCCGAGAAAGTGATTATGGGAGGTGACACCAATCATGCTGGGTAGGCACAGACTGTGTCAGTAACTAAATTAAAGCCCCAGGAAGGAATAAAAACCTGAGAGCTGAAAGAAAGACTAGTAAGCTCTCCCAGCTCATAGCAAATCTCCCGTACATAATATTATATTAATTTTCTCTCAAAGTTCTGATTCTTTAAAAATGAGGAAATATAGTAAGGATTCTTTCTACCTCCACTTCCTAAACCTTGCTTTCTTGGCCAGCATGAAATCTGAAACCTTTTATTTCTGGGATCTTATACTGAAATCTTCAGTATAAAAGAGGACCAAAACTCTGTATATCTTGCATTGACTGAATGTATTTACTGTTTAGCCCTCCCATGCTAAACCCCATGAGAAATCCTTTCCCAAAGAACTCAGTAAGGGCTGGAAGCATTTCAAGAGAATAATCAGAAGAGCAGAAGGCAAAACAGGTGTATGATTTTTATCTTTCACATTTTAAAATTTTAAAATAAAGACATTCAAAAGTAAGGAATATAATGAGACAGAGTTCATATTGTCAGCTTTGAATTAGGTGTCAGGGCTCATCAGCTTGTAAAGAAAATGCCTTTTAACATGTCTGTGTCTAAATCTGTCAACATTTAGACCCTGCAGACAAGGTGCACCTCTCACCTGACTCAGGATCCGACCGCACTTCTTCCCAATTTTTTCCACCAAATCAAAGATTGGGAAGTTCCAACTATTTAGCTGCTCCATCAGGGGATCCAAGTTGTCCATAACCAGGGGCTCAGGAGCCAGTACAGGCTTGTCCTGTGCCATAAATCAGAATAAAAAGGATTGTTAGTTCAGTGAAGCATCTCAAGAAAAAATTGATGCTCTTAAAAGCTAAAGTCACATTAGCATAATGTGTAAGTCTGCAGTACTTCACTCAGCTCAGATAGATGTCCTCATTTCTTGCAACCCTGCAGCTACTCACTCTCCTTTGTAATGTGTTTCACTTGAATGGATAGGAAATTCTGTTTATGAAACAGCAGTGTCTGCACTTAGCACTGAGACTCATTCATTCACTCCTGGGAATCATTCATTCATTTCCAAGGGAGGCTGCCTTCATTGTGAAATTCACTGTGGCACAGAGAGAAAAGCTCCCAGCTTCTGCTGCTGCATCAGGACCCATTCACTGCACTCTAGCATGGCTAACAGAGCTCAGTCTAAGTGAAGATTTGTAGTCCTTAAACTGAAACCTACCTGTTTTTCAAGATCTGCAAACGAAAGTTGGGTTGTGCCCCTCCTTTCACATTTCCCCCAGTGTACTCCCCAGAATTTCATTTTACTTAGAAACTGGAGATGAGGAAATGCCAGAACATTTCAAGCCAAGTGCCTTCTCTCAGCATGTCCAAGTCCAGCAGATTACAATAAATTTTTCAAGAGCTCCTGCCAACTGCAGATTATTAATTTAGTTGTACAATAGACTGTGGAAAATTTAACTAAACAAAGCTTTCCCTCTGCATCTCAACCAAGCACACAGCTGAATGCTGAGAGACAATCATCACTTGTTCATCACACTGCAACATTTGCTGTTTAGGACAATAACACCTTGCAGCACTCTTAGACCACATTTTTTTGTGGGGATCTGGGTTTTTGGTTAGTTTGGTTTTATTTTGTTGTTTTTTTCCCCTCAGTGCAGCATACACTCATTCTGTTGTGCTGGGGGAAGTTAGAGGAGCTACCTCAGGTGGTGTCAAGGGGTGCAGGATGATGGTCTCAGGTGTGTAGGACCTACAGCCAGATCCCTTCCGTGGCTGCTCCTTGGAGCAATCCGTGTCGTCGTCGTTCTGCACGATGTCACTGCTGTCGCTGTTGTTGGTCTCGTAGTCAGAGGTGGCTTGGGCAGGATCCTCTGCAAACACAAATCACAAAGCCTGTGCTGTGAACAGCAAGGGTTTCATGGAAGTCAGCCTGTGACCTTCTGAGTAGCAGCAACAGGAGCTCTGACTCACAATACACGTGTGCTGCTTGGCTGGCTCTGAAGTCGGACAATCTGTCCAAGGGCATTAAAGATTTACCCTGCAGAGTGTAAAAAATGGCAGCAGGGAATGAAGAGAGAAAAAATTCTGAGGAACATTATTTAAGTAAATTGAGGGGAACAGTATATCCTTCATAACTTAACTCCATAAGCATTTTGTACATGCTGTACATAGGAAAAGGGAAGGTGCATTTGGACATGAAATTGTCAAAGACAATTTGTATGGACTCACCTGGGTGTGTTCTCCTTTTATGACAGACAAGCTCATTGCCCTTTTAGTGGATAATTACTTAATTTGAGGGAACAAGGTGTTTTTGACAAAGAATTACCTGTTCTGTTCAGGGTCTGTGTAGTAGCATCATTTCTGCTTAGTGTCCCATCACCAGCTTCTATTTGGTTGTAGGGTCTGCCACAGCTGAAATACATCAAGAAACACAGACAATATGAAGAACCACGTGCCTTAGATAGTCCTGTGTAAAAGGATTTCCCACTGGCAGTGTGAGATTATGTCATACAGTTTAAGTCATGGTCCAGAGTATGTTCTCCAGACAAAATCACAGGAGAATGATAAAGTTTTATTGGATCTCGGGACAAAAATACAGAAAGACTTTGGATTAAATGCCCAACACCATTAAATTTGTGAATTGGTGTTTTCAGCAGTAAACCTGAACCATGTGATTTCTTTAAATATTTTTTTATTATTCTACAAGTAT
>WBNQ01034386.1:3967-14740 GCA_013401375.1 Spizella passerina
ATATAATTTAAAATTAATTTAGAAATTGAACAATTAAACAATAAATTAAACAAATAAATTAAAATAATCAAAATCCTTTGTCAGAATTATCACAAGCAGTCTGGCAAAAACCAGTGCCAATACTCCTTGCAAAACAAGACTTGATAACAATTAGCATGTCAAAACCCAAATCTGAGCACTATTCAAATCACGTCCTTTAGCCAGACTCTTAACGGAGAAAACAGTTTTCCACAGAATTATTCAGCCTCTTCACAAATGCTGTGCTCACCAATAGGAGCTATTACTTGATCAGAATAATCAGTGCAAACCATCCAGTCTGCTTCCAGAGAGGCTGCAATTTATGATTCCATAAGAAAATTCCCCTTGAAAGGACAGCTGCACAAATGCAGCAACGAGATGCTCCACTGTAGCCCAGAATGTTCCTTTTATTTCACTGAGCCAAAGGCACAGAGCAGCCTCCAAGAACAGCAAATGCAGCCAGCTCTGAAGTGGGAGTGGAAGAGAAATCTCTTGGTGCAGCACAGCAAAACCTGCCAGGCATCGGGCTGCTCCCAAAGGAAGCCCTCAAACCCTTCCTGGCAGGAGCCTGGACTGAGGGGTGAAACTGGTGCCAGGGAGAAATAAGTCTGCCTTAGATGAAACTTGGGCAATGCTAGACTATAAGACAATACTGCATTTCCATAGGCTGAAGGAATACAAATTGCTTGGAGGATTTCTGCAGTCCACAGAACAATGGAAAATTTGGAGGACAAAGTGGCATATTTGAGCCAGCATCACACTCTGCCTTTCCTAAGCTGAGTGTTCAACTCAGACAAAACACAAAAATCTTACTTTAGATCTCTTCTCCATATTAGCAAAAATCACACTTGCAAGGCTACCCTACAAAACGATGGGTTTTTATTTTTCCTTCAGCACCAGTGTCACACAGTCACACAATAATAAAATTTAGGGGGTTTAATGGTTCTTGCACTTACCTTGAGTCCACGAAAGCTGCCTGGGCTTGTTGGTGAAGAGCTGGAGGACTTGGTAGATTTTGGGGTGGATAACTGACTACTTGGGGTTCCATTAACTGGCCAAAGCAATGAAAGTGAACAAATAAAAGAAAAGATGAATAAAAATCAAAAGTTATTACTGAAACCTGCAAACAAACCAAAACAGAGTCCTCAGTGTCTAGGAATAACATATATATTATTCAGGTGCACAAAACTGCACCCTGAAAATTCATGTGGCTGGATATGGGATCAAGGAGACGTGCAAATATTGCACTGTCATTCCAGAGATTAAAAAGGCCCATTCTGTCCTTTGCCAGGGCAAGAGTTTTGGGCACAGAAACAAAGGGGAAAAAAAAAGCCACAGCCTTCAAAAATTGCATAATAAATTTTGGTATCACACAATAAAATTTATAGAAAGANTCAGCAGTAGTTCAGAAAATGTTGATTAAGGGGGAAAAAAAACCTCAACAAGAGAAAAGCTAGTAGGTTGTTTTTGAACTTCAAGTAAGTACCAATGTCTTTGAAAATATACAATATCCAGCCTCTTGTCTTAAAGAGTTCATCAATTTTAAGTCCAGATTTTTAGACAGGCCTCATACAACATTTGTTATCTCTCTGGTGTACTGAATATTACTTAGGTCAGTCCTTGTATTTTTCTGAAAAGGTCAAACTGACAAATTTCATTATGCAGAGAGAACAGTACACTGTCCATCAGACACAAATATGATGCAATGTTATATGATGAGACATCATTTCTTTTCAGCTGATCCTCGTTTTTCATGGGAGAAAAATATACTAGGCAGAAATTTAAGAACTAAAAATGCTTCACAGCATGGTGATGAATTATTTTTCCAGAAAGAAAAGACAACTCTGGTAAACAGAAACTGAGCTTCAAATTAAATAACCTGCACAATTCCTTTACATATTCAGGTCTGTCATGGGCTATACATCACATCTTAAACTACTGGATTTATTTCACAGGACCCAGCACACTAACATTATCTGAGTATGGGAGATGCCTTTCAAGGACTATTTTTACAGCCTGGGCAGCCCATCTGCCACTAGGCCAGGCTGACTGCACTGCAACTTCCACAAATCCCTGGTTTTCACCAAAATCTCCTCCTCTGGTGTATGATGTTAAGATATAACTAATTGGTGATTAGCTATTCTGTAAGTCTATCTTGAAGTTTGATAACTTGGATTTATATTCCCAATTCCAAGACCGGACACCAAGACCTTAGTATTTTCTTTTAAAAGTATTCAGTGTATTTAGGATATTTTCATCTTGAATTTAACAATGTTTGCCTGTAATAAAAATAGGTGATTTTGAGGTTGCTTTTTTTTTTTTTGAGAAGCTGAAAGCATCTAAGAGTACACTACCCTCCTGTAGATGTCAACAATTGGTTCTGGATAACCAGTGCATCCTTGTTTTAGAAGGAATTTGCAAGTGTGACAATGGCAAGGGCTAGTGACTGCTATCTTACTGTTTTCTGCTTCTTGCATGACCAAAAATGAGACACTTCAGTAGAAATGTCTCAGAGTTTGCTTCCAAATGACAAACTAATACCACAGGAGGAAAATTTTTTTCTGTTTGTTCAAAGATTCTTTTATGCAGCTCACAGAAAAGTCACTTCTTCCCAGACATGACCACTGTAAGGCATCCTTGTCCAAGTCATTACCATCCACTTTAAGCATTGTCAGAACCACTAAGCTGTTCCAGTGAAACTGGCTGGTTAACACAACGTGCTTCACTCCCAAAACTGCCCAAGGAAGAAGAGCCCAGATTACACGGACAGCACTGCAGCTCTTTGCTAATATCTCAGCTATTCTTGGTAGGAGAAGGGTGGTGCTCTGAGCCAGGGGTGTGCCTAGATGACACCCAGAGGTGCCTTCCAACTTCTGTGCCTCTACAGAACACCCAGTTCATTCTGCTGAGGATCCTGCTGGAAAGAGCTGTCTGCAGATTCCTCTGTGCCAGCGCCTTCGGAGAGCCCCTGCACATCAGCTGCCAAGCAACTGCAGCAACAGGGAGAGCTGCAACTGGCCCTGTCCAGATGTAAAAATTTTGCATCTACAGGGAGTCAGCCAGCTGCTTGTGCTGGCTCTGGCTGGGCTGCAGTTAATTTTCTTCAGAGCTAAGTTTTTGATTTGTGCTGGGAAGTGCTGCTGATCCAGGGATGTTCCTGTGGTTGCTGAGCATGCACAGCACTGAGGCCTTTTCTGCTCCTTTTCTGAGAGGGGACACAGGTGGAAGAGCTGGCCCCAGTTAATCCAAGGAATATTTGCAGACCATACAGCATCATGCTGAGCAGTAAAATGACAGGGAATGCTGGCAGAGAGGACACAGCTCCAGGTACAAGGTGGCACCAGTCAGCTCCTCATTCATATCACTTGTCGTTCTTGGGTTTTATTTCTCTCTTTTTGTTATTTTCACCTATGGATTTGCTGGTTGTTGCCTATGTATGCCAACTTACCTTTTTAATCTATTTTCTAAGCACAAATTATTTTGAGGTTTCTTTCCACAGTGAATACACAGAAAAAAATCCCAAAACCTTTCTGTCATTCTGAAGGAGTGCATGTTAGGCTACATGTTTGGCACACTGGAATGTTTAAAATCTATGAATAACTTCTTAATTGTTTACTTCTAATATGACCCAAAGACTCAATTTGTTCGCTAATCAGTTTGTATGTTACTTGTTTCACAAATGCTTTGACTTTGAACTGAAAGTTCAGCAATTCCTGAGTTTTTTTAGAATTTAGGCTGAATTCATACAAGAAAAATAAGAAAAATAAGAAATTGCACATAAAATTGAAACACATGAGATGGTTTTGCATTGCTTATTCAGTAATCCTTACACCTGTCTTTTTGCTGGCTGTAATTTCTATTTTAATATGCTTTAGAATAAACATACAAATGTATTGCTCCTTAGAATACTCTCTACTTGTAGTCAAATTATACCTTTAAAAATTTAACTTTGACACTATTAGTGGATGTCCAACAACTGAAAAGCATTATTTCACTGAAATTATCTACTTGAACAAAAAAAAAATCCAACACCCATTACATCTCTGTTTCATCCAATGTAAAATGTGTTTCAAGCTTGAGCACATTCACAAATACAGCACCAAAAATACAGGTAAATGGAGAGGGTGGGGAGACACACTAGTGATACACAGCCATAATGGTAATGGCTCACCTGGGGATTTTGCTGAAGAATGAGCACTGGAGTGGCCACCCCTCTTTACTGTACTCATATATTTGACACAAAGGAAAAAGACATTAAGGAAAGAAGTTATTAAACAGCTCTCAACATGCACGGAAGGAAGAAAGGTAAATAAAAGATAAGTAAAAACTACATAAAAAAAAAAAAGGCAAGTAAATAGAAGGAAAAATGCCAAACACTTTGCATACATTTTTCAAATTAACCAAACCAAAGAGGGTCTGAGTAGAAATAAGTATGGGAATGACAGCACTGATGTCTAAATACTTTGCATAAAAGTCACTGCTGATAGATATTCTACATCATATCACTGGAGGTAAAAGAATTGCACGAAAGGTAGATCAGTTGCAAAACTTGCCCTTCATGAGACATTTTTTTGCAATCNGACCACTGTAAGGCATCCTTGTCCAAGTCATTACCATCCACTTTAAGCATTGTCAGAACCACTAAGCTGTTCCAGTGAAACTGGCTGGTTAACACAACGTGCTTCACTCCCAAAACTGCCCAAGGAAGAAGAGCCCAGATTACACGGACAGCACTGCAGCTCTTTGCTAATATCTCAGCTATTCTTGGTAGGAGAAGGGTGGTGCTCTGAGCCAGGGGTGTGCCTAGATGACACCCAGAGGTGCCTTCCAACTTCTGTGCCTCTACAGAACACCCAGTTCATTCTGCTGAGGATCCTGCTGGAAAGAGCTGTCTGCAGATTCCTCTGTGCCAGCGCCTTCGGAGAGCCCCTGCACATCAGCTGCCAAGCAACTGCAGCAACAGGGAGAGCTGCAACTGGCCCTGTCCAGATGTAAAAATTTTGCATCTACAGGGAGTCAGCCAGCTGCTTGTGCTGGCTCTGGCTGGGCTGCAGTTAATTTTCTTCACAGCATAGAGCTAAGTTTTGGATTTGTGCTGGGAAGTGCTGCTGATCCAGGGATGTTCCTGTGGTTGCTGAGCATGCACAGCACTGAGGCCTTTTCTGCTCCTTTTCTGAGAGGGGACACAGGTGGAAGAGCTGGCCCCAGTTAATCCAAGGAATATTTGCAGACCATACAGCATCATGCTGAGCAGTAAAATGACAGGGAATGCTGGCAGAGAGGACACAGCTCCAGGTACAAGGTGGCACCAGTCAGCTCCTCATTCATATCACTTGTCGTTCTTTGGTTTTATTTCTCTCTTTTTGTTATTTTCACTGGGGCATCACTGTTGCTAATACTATTGTTACTGCAGTTATTAAACAACTCATATCTCAACTCATGAATTTTCTCACTTTCGCCCTTCCAATTCACTTCCAGAAGTCAGGAAGTGCCATAAAATTCACTGCCTGTGTGGTGCTTAGCTGCTGGCTGAGGTTGAACCATTGCACTGACATTTCAGACAGCAGCATTTTTTTTCCTTCCCTCACTCAATAACCCAGCAATCTGTATTGGCACAAATCTGCTGCTATGGATTTGCTGGTTGTTGCCTATGTATGCCAACTTACCTTTTTAATCTATTTTCTAAGCACAAATTATTTTGAGGTTTCTTTCCACAGTGAATACACAGAAAAAAATCCCAAAACCTTTCTGTCATTCTGAAGGAGTGCATGTTAGGCTACATGTTTGGCACACTGGAATGTTTAAAATCTATGAATAACTTCTTAATTGTTTACTTCTAATATGACCCAAAGACTCAATTTGTTCGCTAATCAGTTTGTATGTTACTTGTTTCACAAATGCTTTGACTTTGAACTGAAAGTTCAGCAATTCCTGAGTTTTTTTAGAATTTAGGCTGAATTCATACAAGAAAAATAAGAAAAATAAGAAATTGCACATAAAATTGAAACACATGAGATGGTTTTGCATTGCTTATTCAGTAATCCTTACACCTGTCTTTTTGCTGGCTGTAATTTCTATTTTAATATGCTTTAGAATAAACATACAAATGTATTGCTCCTTAGAATACTCTCTACTTGTAGTCAAATTATACCTTTAAAAATTTAACTTTGACACTATTAGTGGATGTCCAACAACTGAAAAGCATTATTTCACTGAAATTATCTACTTGAACAAAAAAAAAAAATCCAACACCCATTACATCTCTGTTTCATCCAATGTAAAATGTGTTTCAAGCTTGAACACATTCACAAATACAGCACCAAAAATACAGGTAAATGGAGAGGGTGGGGAGACACACTAGTGATACACAGCCATAATGGTAATGGCTCACCTGGGGATTTTGCTGAAGAATGAGCACTGGAGTGGCCACCCCTCTTTACTGTACTCATATATTTGACACAAAGGAAAAAGACATTAAGGAAAGAAGTTATTAAACAGCTCTCAACATGCACGGAAGGAAGAAAGGTAAATAAAAGATAAGTAAAAACTACATGAAAAAAAAAAAGGCAAGTAAATAGAAGGAAAAATGCCAAACACTTTGCATACATTTTTCAAATTAACCAAACCAAAGAGGGTCTGAGTAGAAATAAGTATGGGAATGACAGCACTGATGTCTAAATACTTTGCATAAAAGTCACTGCTGATAGATATTCTACATCATATCACTGGAGGTAAAAGAATTGCACGAAAGGTAGATCAGTTGCAAAACTTGCCCTTCATGAGACATTTTTTTGCAATCATCCTTTGAAGCTTTCCAGTTAATCATTCAACCTTTATAAACAGATTATTAATGTTCCACTTTGAAAAAACCCAACGATAAAATGACTTTAACCAGCACTAATTAGGCAAAACAAATGTGGAGATGAGAATATGGAACATGTCACAGTTTTGAATACACACAGAAGCTTACATTTATAGCTACATTCAAAAAGAGCATCATATATTTATATATTCAATAGTTTGATTTCAGGAGGAAAAGAAGTATTTAGAAATTAAATTCAGTGGTTACATTTTTTAAAAAACCAAGTTTCTCCCTTTATTTACATAAAATGGTTGGAACATATGGTGCTCAGCCAAACTGGTGGCAAAATCACACTGTGAACACCTCTCTTTGAAATTACAAGAAGCACGGGAAGAAAAATTCTCTGTTAATGGGCAATCATAGTACAGTACATCTCCTAAAATTACTTGAACCAGCAAAGGCCTGTATTTCTGATAGTATTTGGCTCATATAGGAGAAACCTTTCTAATTCAAAATTTAAGGGTATACTCTGGTTCAATGAACATGAATTTAACCACATATATAACCCTGCAGTTAATAGTTTTCAGGAAAATCAAGTGCCACGCTGAAAACATATCCCAAGAGCACAATTAGCACAAATTACTCCAATGCTCATAAACTGAAACTACATGTGCCTGTTAATTAAAAAATAGAAACCGTGCTTCTTCCTTGGATTTAAAAAAATAAATTGCAAATTTTTTTAGATTAGTATCAAATCTGTGAGACAAAATGAAAAAAGGGGTTTTTCCCCCTCTTGTATTACAGACAGTGCCAACAGGTTTTTTCACCCCATTAGAAAGAAATTAATTTTTGTGTATTTGCTGTGTTCAGCTCTTTGCTAGCAGTAGTACCTGAGGCAGGGGATTTGCTCCGACGTGAGGGTCCTGGGCTTTTGGATGCAGCGTGCCGCATGGCAGCGGAGCGGGAGTACGACTTCATGACACGGCATTCTGCAAGGCAAGCAACTCTGTCAGGGGCTTTGCCAACAGCTCATGCACAGGCTCCCTCCACACAGCACCGTGGCTGTCTGCCATCCAGAAAATGACCAGCACCTTCTAAACATCTCTGCCCAGCTGAGTCAAACAGATTTGTAAGAGCATCTCACAACCCTAACCTACTCACCATAAAAACCCGTTTGAGCTACACAATGTGACATTCTGCAGACAATATTTCTTCATGTCTTGAGGCTGGATTATTGCTACAATTCAAGTTTGTCATATGCTGATGCCAAGGTTCTTGCTGTAATGGCACTTCCACACTGGGCAACTGCCCAGGCAGCACTACTTCCCTTCTTCTTCAAGAAACTGATGCTGTGACCAATTTTTGAACAGGTGAAAAATGCCTATTGTTTCCAGAAGGCTGAAAGAACAGACTAAACTCTACATATCATGAAATAACCACCTCAATGGGAAAGGAATCAATGAGCACACATGCATTGCCATTTTGGTAACATTTTAATCTCTATGGTTAGCATCATTAGCAAATCACTCCAAATGGGATCATAAATTTCTCTCCTTATTTTGTCCCTGATGCCAATGCCATCATTAGGATGCCATGTCATCATAAAAAAACTAGGTTGAGCTGCATGCCCTGCCAGTCCTGTATACAACCTGCTTTTATCCATAAAGACCACCAGAGCTATTAGAGGAAGCAAGGACCACCAAAGCTGAAGAGATAAAGGAAAGAAAGAGGAAAAGGCAAGGAAATTAGATCAATTAGTCTGTGCCTTGTGTAATGGGAAAAGCAAATTTACAGCCTTAAAATCTGCTAGGGAAATTAGGATTATAGCCAGACTGGGATTTGCATTGTGATTCAATACAACCATGCTCTTCCATTCCTTCGTAAGAATAAAGTAATTTTTTAGCTGTTAACTATGTTAAAAACACCCTTTTGGTCACCCCCACACTAACTGACTCAACATAACCAAGCAGATCTGGAAAAGCAGCATCCTAGCAAGAACAGCAGAATGGGAGGCAGTTGAATCCTCCATCCATCCAAATGGACAGCCAGTGGGCAGATATACATCTGTACCTTCTGCTGCAACTGAGCATTTTGTAATGAAATAATGATGTGTGTAAAAATTACAGGAACAGAAGGTGCTGTTGTTTTTATTTTTTAAAAAATTAAATCCTTCATTCACAACGCGAAGCTCTTCTGGAATAATCTGACTATTCTTGCCAGGGCAAGTTTTCTTTACATGAAATTAATTTTTTTTTTATAAAAGAAAATCAGGGTGTTTGTACAGGTGTTTGTACAGCTCGAACACTAAAGACAGAAAAAAACATGTCTAGTAGGACCTGTAGTGATAGAACAAGAGGAGTTGTTTTAAAGTAAAAAAACTGGAGATTCAGGCTAAATATAGGGAAGTAATTTTTTATTGAGCAAGAGATGAAACACTAGAATAGGGTGTCCAGAGAGGAGATAGATGTCTTACCCCAGGAAACATTCACAGATCTCTGAGCAACCTGAACTTTTTTTTTTAAGGTGTCCCTGGTCTTGCCAGGGGTTGGACTACATGGGCCCTTTAAAGGTCTTTTCCAGCTCAACCCATTCTACAATGTTTCATTGTAGAATTCTACACATTCTACATGTTTCACCAACATGAAGGAAAAAGACCCAACATCTTTATGATTTGATATTTCAAGACAATTCCAAAACTCTTTGGTAGAGGACTGCCTTTTCCTTCTACTTACATTACAAAGTTTTTCATTACAGAAAAACAGCTTTCATAAACAAGTTCAATTCATGATCTGCCCAAGGCACACAGGAGGGCACAAAATCCCAGATTGTCTCACCTCCTTCCTTACCCAACATCTCCCATAACCTCAAAATATATACCAGGCCAACACTTAGCCTATAGCAGACAAGACTGGAGTGTATGAATTGTCTGGCAGGGTAATTCAAGACTGGAAATGGGCATGGCTACATATGAGATTTTTCAAAAATCTCATGAAGAAAGCAGTATGGAAATTATCTTACAGTCACAGATGCCATAAGTGAACATCGTGAACAGATTTTAGATTCATTAAATCCATGACAGAACATTTTATAATTCAATTCTGCTTTCCATGTAACTTTAGGGACAGTGTCTCTTCTGGAGGAATTTGGATCAGGTTTGTTGGCACATTTTAACAGGCTTACAGAATCCAGATGATGGTTTGAAAAAACTTTTTTATCCATTGGAAAACATCCTCCCATGTATATTTTCCTGAATCACACCATTCTGAAGGGTTGAACAGGCGAATGGGATGGAGAATTTCCTGTTTGAGTGGGTTGAGGATGTGCAGTCTTACCACTGTGATCCAGCACGAAGTCATCCTGAGCATAGCGGTACTTCTCCGGCCCGCACGCGATGAAGACGTCGTCATCGCCAAAGAAATCCTGCAGGCACGTTACCTGCACAGCAAAATAAACACACGCAGCACTTTCAAAACTAAGTCTGGAGTTAGACAGCAGCAATTAATAAGTTTGTCTTTACCTCCTCACAGTGATACCTTAACACTCATTTGTAATGACAAAGCACTTCAGTTCCTCAGCACGTCAGATCGCTAGCAGTGCAGGAAACATCAGGGCCAGGAACATGAAATATGACTGCCCCTTACCTCCAAAAACTCTTACATTTAGCACCTGTATTTTTGCTTATAGTTACATAAGCATGCTGATGACTTTTACCTATAACTACACACACATTGCTTTGACAGGAACATCTGAAAACACTATTCAAATATCAAAGATTCATGTATTGAGAATACATTAATTGCTTGTGGGAAGATCTGTTGAATTAAAGTGATTGCATCTGCAAATTGTTTTTTTTATGTTCTGAGGCATTTAATTTCCATGTATTAATGTCCTGCTAAAATAAAATAATGAATTAATTCTCCTTTTTATTAAAACGTATTTCATATTCAAGAAAA
>WBNQ01034387.1:18706-51514 GCA_013401375.1 Spizella passerina
AAACAACCAAGTAAAATGGTCCAGTGACTGCATTGTAAAGGCATCTATTTCCTCATGCAAGGGGGGTGAATGCATCCGACTCAATCAGCCCTTTCCACTGATAGCAATGGCAGACTGAAAGAAAAGATATTTTAGCAGGGCCTCTTCCAAAATCTCTCTGACAAATTAGGGAACAAGTTTTGTATTTATTTTAAGAGTCTATGGATAAACCCCATTCAGTATTTCACAGTACATGCAGAAAAATCGGCTCTTCAGTCAGTTGCCTGTATTCTTGTCCACCCTCTGATTTTTTCAAAAACTTTTGCTGCCACTCCAGAGATGCTAGCCATTCCTTGAATGCTGTTTATCCATAGACTCTTAAAATAAATACAAAACTTGTTCCCTAATTTGTCAGAGAGATTTTGGAAGAGGCCCTGCTAAAATATCTTTTCTTTCAGTCTGCCATTGCTATCAGTGGAAAGGGCTGATTGAGTCGGATGCATTCACCCCCCTTGCATGAGGAAATAGATGCCTTTACAATGCAGTCACTGGACCATTTTACTTGGTTGTTTNCAACAACAGCCACCCCACTTTAGCTTTACCTACATCATTGGTAGTGAGAATTTCAGAAAGCGTGTAGTGACCAGCTACTTTGTGTTTTAAACAGGAAATCAGAAGTTATCCAAGGGCAGCAGAAGGTAGTTCTTGACAGTCAGAAACACCCTTCTGGTGGTGTTTGACCTTCAGACCTGCTCATGTGAAATCCCAGCCAAAAATTGTAATATTACTGCAAGAAAAAAGCTGGGTTTTTTTTGTACTCTGATAACACTCAGGCTTTATCATTATGAAGAAAGGGAGTAATGTTTGGTTTTTTTTTTTTTTTGACAGTTTGATATAGTTAGAAAAAAGACAGAGAAGTATTCAGATACACCAATACTTTTCAGTTTTGAAACATAAATCCAGGTTCCTGTGCTTTCCTCATGCTATAGTGGCATAAAGCATTCTCTGTGCAATAGCAGACTTTGGAAGGTCCACAAAAGATTGGATCATTAATGTTCCTTCCCAAAGGGAAGTCCTGCCATACTGCTAAGAAATCTTCAAACAGCCTTGATGTAGTGGCTTCAGCTACCCAGAGCAAGTCCTATGTCAGGAGTGATTGAGAAGAGTGAAAGCTTTATTTTATTGGAAAACAACAACAACAAAAGTCCTTTTAGAGCCAGTTCTGGATGACATTGAATGAAGGAACACAACACCAAAAGGATATCACTGGGATTTGAGAAAAATATAAATGCAAGCTGAAATGCAGGAGTTGGTATAACCTACACACCCAGGTAAGACAAAATATTCCCACTTCTACTTTCTGCTAAAAGCAAAATTTTTCAAACCATAAAGAGTTGATGTGCTGGCTAATTATGAAGCACAGGTGTATTTGTGGTGTCCACTGGAAGGAGGAGCACAGGAGAAGAAATGCCACTTTTCTACTATGACAAGGAGTTATACATTTATTAAAAATGGATGTTAGTATTGGCTCTGTTATGTCACATTACCAGGACTTTATTGAGTGAGATTCTCAAAGTCAGCCAGAGCAAATGGGCAGCAGGCAGTGGAAGGTGGGCTGCCAAATTGGTTTGGCAGAAAACCAGTGCTTTCTGTACTGGTCAAGTTGAGTTTTTAATGTATAGCTGAAGCAATGAGGCCAGAGCCTCTAGAGAGATGTAAGCTCACTGCTTATTTGTATTTCATGCTTCTGAATATTTTCTACAGATGAAATAACATTAAACCTGTAAATCATGCCCTCTTTCATATTTTGGAGGATTAAGGCATATATTCTGATGGAGAGTTGGCCTTGAAACTCTTCAGAGGTCTTTTTAACCCACCTGATTTTCTTTGATAACTTATCTTCCCACTGCCTACCCCCAGCAGTCAGGTTGGAATACCTTAAGATGGAACAGAGAAAAAAACATTTCCTTGCATTTATTTTACTGAAACGAAAGCCTGAAATAATTCATAGAATGTGCTTTGCAAAACCTTTTTACTACAAGTATTTAATTTTATGACTTCAGCAGAGCTATGCATATACATAAGACATATTTTGAAAAGAGACATTCAGAGACCCTGTGAGATTCAGTATTCAATAAATTCATTCCTTTGGTACAAAACAGCTAGCAAAATTTGACATAATCACATTTTAAAACTCATAGTTTATGGAAAGACTGAAAAAATTACAGCTTTCTCTAAGGAGATTTTACAGTCAAAACTTAACCCTCACAAAAGTAAGAGATTTTAATATCAATTTCCTCCTCCTTCCATGTAACATTGAAAGAAANTGCCATTGCTATCAGTGGAAAGGGCTGATTGAGTCGGATGCATTCACCCCCCTTGCATGAGGAAATAGATGCCTTTACAATGCAGTCACTGGACCATTTTACTTGGTTGTTTCCTTTGACTGACTGCTAAAATATTTTATACGTGGATTTAAATAAAATTTTAGGATATGCAGGACTTTCCTTGAAACCAGGAATTCTGCTTTTGCAGTACCTTAACCCATGGTTATCCACCAGAAACCAAGAGGCCAATTTGCCTTTCAAAACATTCTCTTTCATGGATCTCATAGTGATTTTAATGATGTGCTGACATATTACATGCATCCATGCATTTTAACCAAAAACAGTTTAAGAACACCCANATAGTTAGAAAAAAGACAGAGAAGTATTCAGATACACCAATACTTTTCAGTTTTGAAACATAAATCCAGGTTCCTGTGCTTTCCTCATGCTATAGTGGCATAAAGCATTCTCTGTGCAATAGCAGACTTTGGAAGGTCCACAAAAGATTGGATCATTAATGTTCCTTCCCAAAGGGAAGTCCTGCCATACTGCTAAGAAATCTTCAAACAGCCTTGATGTAGTGGCTTCAGCTACCCAGAGCAAGTCCTATGTCAGGAGTGATTGAGAAGAGTGAAAGCTTTATTTTATTGGAAAACAACAACAACAAAAGTCCTTTTAGAGCCAGTTCTGGATGACATTGAATGAAGGAACACAACACCAAAAGGATATCACTGGGATTTGAGAAAAATATAAATGCAAGCTGAAATGCAGGAGTTGGTATAACCTACACACCCAGGTAAGACAAAATATTCCCACTTCTACTTTCTGCTAAAAGCAAAATTTTTCAAACCATAAAGAGTTGATGTGCTGGCTAATTATGAAGCACAGGTGTATTTGTGGTGTCCACTGGAAGGAGGAGCACAGGAGAAGAAATGCCACTTTTCTACTATGACAAGGAGTTATACATTTATTAAAAATGGATGTTAGTATTGGCTCTGTTATGTCACATTACCAGGACTTTATTGAGTGAGATTCTCAAAGTCAGCCAGAGCAAATGGGCAGCAGGCAGTGGAAGGTGGGCTGCCAAATTGGTTTGGCAGAAAACCAGTGCTTTCTGTACTGGTCAAGTTGAGTTTTTAATGTATAGCTGAAGCAATGAGGCCAGAGCCTCTAGAGAGATGTAAGCTCACTGCTTATTTGTATTTCATGCTTCTGAATATTTTCTACAGATGAAATAACATTAAACCTGTAAATCATGCCCTCTTTCATATTTTGGAGGATTAAGGCATATATTCTGATGGAGAGTTGGCCTTGAAACTCTTCAGAGGTCTTTTTAACCCACCTGATTTTCTTTGATAACTTATCTTCCCACTGCCTACCCCCAGCAGTCAGGTTGGAATACCTTAAGATGGAACAGAGAAAAAAACATTTCCTTGCATTTATTTTACTGAAACGAAAGCCTGAAATAATTCATAGAATGTGCTTTGCAAAACCTTTTTACTACAAGTATTTAATTTTATGACTTCAGCAGAGCTATGCATATACATAAGACATATTTTGAAAAGAGACATTCAGAGACCCTGTGAGATTCAGTATTCAATAAATTCATTCCTTTGGTACAAAACAGCTAGCAAAATTTGACATAATCACATTTTAAAACTCATAGTTTATGGAAAGACTGAAAAAATTACAGCTTTCTCTAAGGAGATTTTACAGTCAAAACTTAACCCTCACAAAAGTAAGAGATTTTAATATCAATTTCCTCCTCCTTCCATGTAACATTGAAAGAAATCTGTTGCAGGTAGATTTTTTAGTCTCTCAGTCCATCAAACAAATTATCAAGGTAACCATGACACTGAAGTCTGGAACTCGGAATGGAGAGAACCAATAAGCATCATATATCAATGTCCCAAGCCAAACCCCATTCAGTATTTCACAGTACATGCAGAAAAATCGGCTCTTCAGTCAGTTGCCTGTATTCTTGTCCACCCTCTGATTTTTTCAAAAACTTTTGCTGCCACTCCAGAGATGCTAGCCATTCCTTGAATGCTGTTTATCCATAGACTCTTAAAATAAATACAAAACTTGTTCCCTAATTTGTCAGAGAGATTTTGGAAGAGGCCCTGCTAAAATATCTTTTCTTTCAGTCTGCCATTGCTATCAGTGGAAAGGGCTGATTGAGTCGGATGCATTCACCCCCCTTGCATGAGGAAATAGATGCCTTTACAATGCAGTCACTGGACCATTTTACTTGGTTGTTTCCTTTGACTGACTGCTAAAATATTTTATACGTGGATTTAAATAAAATTTTAGGATATGCAGGACTTTCCTTGAAACCAGGAATTCTGCTTTTGCAGTACCTTAACCCATGGTTATCCACCAGAAACCAAGAGGCCAATTTGCCTTTCAAAACATTCTCTTTCATGGATCTCATAGTGATTTTAATGATGTGCTGACATATTACATGCATCCATGCATTTTAACCAAAAACAGTTTAAGAACACCCATATATATTTTAACTTCAAAACCCTCACCTCAAAAGAATTGTACTGTTCAAAGCAATCTATTTAATTTTATTCAGTGAAGTTCAGTTTTTAAAATATAAGAGTTATATGGTACAAACAGTGAGATATAAATTTTCTGGTATTTCTTTATAACACTACTGGTTCCCCATAACAGCTAAGACAAAATTCTTTCTGTACTTGCTACTGTTGATAGGGTTGAGATATTTGGTATTTTCTGCTGCTCTGAAACACACAAAAGAGAAATCAAAGTATTTCATTATGTGTGGATTGCTTGCACTCTTGTATAAAATGCTTTTATATGTTTGGTCATTCAAGGAAGCAGCAAACACCCACTTAAAATCAGTTGGTAACTGCTTTCTGCTGAGTGACTCATCCTGCAAATCAGTGGGTCTTATTGTTGAGACTTCAGCTTCTAATTTTTTTTTTTCAAGTTGCTCTGAGTGTTCAGAGGTGAGCCCAAGCAGTCTGGTTATATAAATCAGGCTTTGTTTGATGCTGTCTGTTTTTATGAGACAATGGGTGACATTACAGGTGTCATCCACATTGCTGTTGATGGCAGCAAACAACTATTTTCTCCTATTCATCTCTTCTCACTACCTTTTCTATCAGTCTCTCCAATAAGCAGTTATCCAGTTACCTTCAGCAGCAGGAAAGGTGGCAGTTTGCCAGCAGAGGTGTTTTGGGACACAGATTGCCATAAGAGAGCTTCAATATTTCTGTCTCAGGATGCAAATGTATATGTATATGTGTATGTATATATATATATATATATATATATATAAAAGCATGCACAAGTGTATGGATATATATTAAATTGGTGTGTATGTGCATTTAAAACACTCTGCCCCCTCACTCTGGTGAGGAGGATGCACACATGGCAGCAGTGACTGGGACCACCCCTAGGCTCCTGGCAGATCACTCAGAGATTTTCTCTCAGGTAGCAAAGGTGAAAGGGATTTGCTGCTTTGTCTCCCGTGACAAATGGAGTCGCTTACCTGCTTTCAGCATGGACACCGGCCCTCTTCAAGCTGCCGGTTAGCCAACACTCCAACCCCATCATGGAAGCATCTTTTTGAGTCCAGGTCTAAGACCCTCTCTACCTCTTCTCACCAGCCTGCAGCAGGCAGAGATTTTCCTCTTTGACTTGCCCTCTTGTAAGGACAGTGCAGCAGAATCCTCTTTCTTTAGCTGCTGAAAGCATTTGAACCATCACAATTTGAGCTTGAACCCATTAAATTATTTCAGAGTGACAAGAAATCCTTTTGTGTCCTTTTGCATTGAAAAGGCTTTGGTGGTGGGTGGCCTGCAGAGTGGTTTCAGTGCAAAGACACCAGGAACTGCTCCATGTCACACAGTGCCAGCTCCAGACAGCTCTGAGACAGACTTGTCACTGCCCAAGGCAGAGCTCATGGGTGGCTGTGCAGGACCTCATGGCAGAGCTGGTGGAGATACCTTGAAGAAAGCTGGAGCCTGCAGAGAGGCCTTGCTGGAGCTGTGGCCCACAGACAGAACTCTGGGTAGGAGCAGGTTTTCAGGCAGGGCCAGTTCCTGAAGGACTCCACCCTGTTGAAAAGGACCCATGCTGGAGCAGTTCTCTGAGAACTGCATCCTGTGGGAAGGATCCAGGACACAGGAGAAAGCTGGTACTCTGTGGGAAGAGGTATCCTGAAGAATGGGATCCTGTGGGAGGGACTCCATGTAGGAACAAGGGAACAGTGTGAGAAGGAATGACTGGTGTACACAAAGTGTTCTGCACTGACCATAACCACAATTACTGATTCCTGTGGTCTGCTAAAGGGAGGAGAGAAAAGACTCAGCAGTGAATTTGAGGCTTGGAAGAATTGGAGGTGTGAGAAAAGTGTTTCTAGTTCTGTTTTTGCTTTGTTTTATCTCTTTCTGTCCTACCCTGTTAGCAATAAATTAAAGTAATTTCCTCAAATCAAGTCTGTTTGCCATGATGGCAGCTGGTGAGTGATATCCTTGTCCTTACCTCAACCTATGATTTGTTTGCTTTTTTTATTGTATTTTCTACCTCTGTTCTGTGAGTGGGAAAACGGCTAGAGAGGCAACTGTAATTCAGCTGACTTTAACCTACCACAGTCCTTTGAAGTGTAGAAAGTAATTATTAATGCTTACAATTTTTAGATGTGGTTCTTGGGTAGAGATGGTCTTCTGAGAACACCTGATTTCTTCTATGCTAGCACCCTTTGCTCATCATACCAGCCACCATCTGCACATTCCCATCTTCTTCAAACAGCCCACAAATACAGGACAGCCAAAATAAATCTGTTCCTTCTTGCAAAATTTTCATTCCACCTACTGTTCTTTGTACTAAAACCTCTTGTCTGGAGGTCCTCAACTAATCTTCCCTATGGAATTGCTCAGTAGGTCTTGAGAACAAATAATCTCTGCTAGAGCTGGTGTGACCTTGCTTTAGTCCATGCCTCAGCACCTCTCTCTCAACTCCCATATTTTCAAAGTGGACCAGTGCAAGCTCTTGCTCTGCTCTGAGCCTTAATCATGCATTTAAGGCAGTGTGAGGAAGAAAGCTATCTTAAGAGCACTGTTCAGACCGTAGCTCAAGGATTCAGGATTCCCCTTCCATCCCTGTAGTGTATTCCAGTGCTTGAAGTGCCAGGAGAAAGCAAGATGGTTTCCTCAGAGAAACCAAGAAGATCTTGGTTACTTACTCCCAATTGCTGCACTTTTGCCTTCAACAGTATTGTGATAACTCGATTCTCCTCTCATTATTTCCAGGTGACGTGATCCCTGCATTCCACTCAACATGGCTAGAAATAGCCAGGTTCCAAGGAGCATGAAGAAAAACCTTGAATGACAGAGCTCTTTATAAATCAAATCAGATGTGCCTTTTTTTTCCCAGATGTATATACAATAGGAAAATCAGGTGAGAAAGACCTGTCCCAGGAACTGGTATGTGGCTGAAAATGAAGCAGACAGCAGTGAAAGTCACTCAGACCTGTACAAACATGAACAAAGCAGGGGAGAGCAGTGAGTCATTCTGGAGCAGTAGAAAAAGAGAAGATTAGTTAAGCATTCCAATGCCATCTGGGGTAGACTTTCTCCACAGCACCTAATACTGAATACTGAATACCTTTTCTATACAAGTGGGAGCTATACCTTAAGTAGACTTGAATGAAATATTAACCAATTAAAAACTGTGTTCTACAGAGAGAAGTAGTTTATGGATGGCTGCCATTCCAAGAAAATTTTAACATTGGAAAACCATCTGACATATTGGGAGTGGAACACAGATGTGAAAAGTGCTGCTTTGATGCTGAGAAAGCATCAAAAACACTATTCAAATTTAATCTAGCCTGGTGCATATTCTGGCCAAAAAATTCCCTCAAATCTTAATGGCTGAGATTTGGAAATGCATGTTCTCATAGCTGAAGGGATATATGCTGGAACTGCTTCTGCTAGAAGTATTTGCTCAACATCAGAACAGAATTATTCAAATGTACTTTATGTTTACTATGTGGAGACTCCTTGAGCACTTTCCTCCTCAGGGACGCAAAAATGTGTCTATGTTGCAGTGAAACACATGATAGATGGTTTTGTAAACACCCAAACTGGCTTTACCAAATGCAGTCAAATATTGGTATTACCTTTCCAAATACTTTCCTTCAGTCCCAAGTCGACTTACAGACTACATTAATTCACAAATTGCAGAAGTCCTCACTGCACTGCCAACTTTTCTATTATGACCTAGACATGAATATGCTTAAGTTATGCTGAGGTCACATATTTGGCTGCAGCAAAACTTGCTGTAAAACAGTAATGACACATAATCAAGAAAGTCCCTTTCTTTGGCACAGAACTGTCCAGCTTGGTGAACCCTGCCAGTTCTCAGGATATTTGGAGTGAAGTCCAGCAATTGCGTGTCCTGAACTTTAAGGCCTGCCTATCACAAAGAAATTTGCACAATAAATGGGAGAGCTATTTATAATGCTAAGGCAAGGCAAAGCTTTCATTCTGCAGAATGAGAGAGCAAACTGCCTCAGTGTATGTCTGTTCTGCACCAAAAGCAGTCAGGATTGCAAGGGGGAGCTGTTGGGAAAGGGTTTCTCATTACAGTGCTCAAACCCTTATTTTTAACTAATCAGATACAAAAGTGGTTTTGAAACTAAGGCTCCAATCTGTTAGATTCAGGAGGGAGGATGTAAAGCTGATTTACCCTGAGTGTGGATGGTCAAAAGGATGTGAGAACTGATCCACAGAAAGAAAACCAGAGAGGGAAGATCAATTTGTTTATGAATATCAGTTTCAGAATTAATGAAGCCTGCTTTCCTGTGAGTGTATGTCTCATGGTTGATTGACTTTTTAATTAAATGATATCAAGGTTGCAACATGAACTCAAGCCTTTAAAGATCCTAGTGAAACTACAGAGGATACACTGCCTGACTGGAGTCCCTCATGCTGAGCAAGGAAAGAATTAAGACAAAAGAACTTTCAACAATTTCCCTGCATAACTGACCACTAAGTCAATGAATAACCACCTTGCTCCAGTTCCTTAGGAAAACAAGCTTAAAAATTATAATTTAAATGGAACAATAAAACTCTCAGATAAAACTCTCCTTCATACAGACATCCCTTGGGTTATGTGTTCTGTCTCCATCACCCTTTGTCATTTTTACTTTACACTGTACATTCTGCAGAACAAGCACTATGTCTGCTGCTGGTCTGAAAAATACCCAGAATATTTTGGGTCCTAACACAATTAAAACAATGCTAATAATGAAACAGGATGGCTTCTAGACCAGAACTTGTAGTCTGAGATCCTAGAACAGCTGGATATCAAGTATAGATATTGACCAGAACTGTATTCAATTTACAGCCCCAGACATCCACAAGAAATCCATTACTATTTGCAGAAGTACTTCAGATGGCTTTAAATTTTCACCTGAATTGCTGAAGTCAGAATCTGACCCAGGCTGATAGATATTATTGGATCAGGAGTAAGAGTGCAATAAATCATAAACCAGAGAGAGAGAGAGGAGTTTGGTATCTCACCAGTGAATTTAATAAAGTGCACTCTAAAGTAAGAGTCTTTGTATTATTCACTTTCTATTAGATTATTTTCCTTTTATATGTCCTCCCAGTACCACTCTGGCATGTAATTTTCACCCACTTTTATCTCCTGCATGTACAGAGGGGAATGGATCTTGGAGCTATGCAGAACTGAAGCCACATATATTCAAGTCAGGAATCTGACAATATTCTCCTGGCACAATGGGCTGCATCTTACAGCTTATTGCCTCTGTGTGTAGAAGTGGGATAAACAGGTGAGTCACTTCAGATGCTAGCACCTGGACAGGCTTCATTGTAAAGTACATTCTCACCCTGATTTCCCTTCCTTAAACTACACAGGTACCATTCAAACTTGCTCAAGATGAAGGTTTAATTTATTGTCCCCACCTTACCTCTCTTCCCTGATGCTGTGGACTATTTGAAAGAAGTTTGACTTAAATAAACAAGCACATAAAGTCAGATGGGAAGGAAGAATCTCTTTGTGAAATCCTCACAGCTGCAGTAACCACTTTCTTCCTTTTGCAGATTCAGGGGACTGGAGGACAGGCAGATGGGAACTTTCTCTTTTATTGATGTGTTTACATCTCATTGACATTTTTGGAGACCATGTTTGATAGTCTTGAATATTGATCATTGGCCACATTAAGGTTGCTTTTTCATATTCCTTACTCTTACTCATGTGTGTGCTCTCACTTTAGGTTGAAAGGACAGCAGTCTGGAAAAAAAAACCCATTCAAAGAGAATATAAGGTAGAAATAAGGGAGTGATGCTAACTTGATGGTCACCATATTTATTCATCCTGTTCAATATAGTTTACAAAGCTTGCAGCAGACAAAAAGAAAGTAACAGAATAGTAAGATGTAACTGCCAGTTTGATTTCTATTCAAAACTAAAAGGGAGAGAAAAAATATCCACATTTGCATTTATTGTCTTTAATCAATTTAGCTGACTAAAAGTGCATAAATCTGCTTGCTCTCCCTTGCTTCTTCAGTTTTGCAACAGAGATCCTTCACTTCACCTTGAACTTCCCAGCAGTGTAATCAGAATTACTAGTAATTATTCTAGAAAGTGCTTTATGGATCTCCATTGCCTCCTTCATGTTTTCCTGCTACTCATCTTTCATGGGGAGCTGTCTTGTATATTCTGGAGACAGACTTCTTTGTTTTACCACACTTTCTGCAAGACCTTCTGCAAAAAATCTCCTTACTGACAGATGATAAAGATCTGATTATACAAACTTATCCAAGCATCATGGCAACTTTTCCCACTGTTAAAGGGGATTATTAAAATGATTAATGAGTATTAATGATTATTAAAATAAGGAGGTTTATAGGAATCTCATGAAAAATACGTAGACTATTTTGGGCATTGGTTGAATCTAAAGAAATTAACTAAGATGTCTTAAACAAGATTCCCAAGTCCAGCTTATGAGTTTGGTGGAAGGTTACCTGAGCAATAAAAAAGGTTAGAAGGTTGAAAATAAAGCACTTCCCAAAGCATTTTGGTGTAATTCTTTCATGGTCTAGACAGCAAAAAATGTCCCGAAATACAGTCCTCTCTTCCCCTCTTCTCTTTTTAAATGCATGGAATTTTAGACTTTGTGAACCCAGATTCTGCTTCCCATATGTAAATTAAAATACCTTTGAAAATCAATTTCTATGATCAGACAAACCTATCCAGCACAGCAATGTACACAGAGGATTGCTAATATGCTGAAGTCAGGGAAATACGTATGTGCAGTACAGTATCATTGTAAGTTCACTGGAAGAGTAATTTAACTTCATAAATGCAATGTATCATTGCCACAAACATGGCTGTAATACCCAGTTCTGAGTAGTGACTTGTTCCACCTAGAAAGTTCTGGTAGGCTGTTGACAAATATGTTCAGCTCAGAAGATTGAGGCCTGAGGGCAGACTGTATCTTTACAAAGGCACTTCAATCACTGAGCCGTCATTACACACTACTTTCTGAAACAGTATTTTTCAGCCTCTAACTACCTTTAATTATCTTTTGTTTCCCGCAATGGGGCTCAGAAGAAAAATTATTAGCAAAGCTGTGTGTATTTATGCCTGCCAAAATCTCCCTGCAGCTATTTCCAAACTGAATTTTTCTATAGAAAACTTTAGACTCATACCTGCAATGTCCATGCAAGGAAAAAAACAATAGGAAGAGCTGACTGAGTGACTGAACTATAAAATTGTTCCCATTGAGTTGAGATTTGACCTTACAGCTCTAACCCCCCTTACTGCATCCTCTAACTCTACATCCTAGCTGCAGCTAGGCTCGAGACCAGGGATCTGGACATGGGAACTGGGCAGATCTGCAAGGTCCTATGTGCTGTGCTCCCAGGAGGGTGTGCACACCAGCAGGTGTCTCAGTGCAGGGAGGAGCTCCATTCTTTTCACTAGGACCTGTGCCATAAACGCTGCGCCACTGCCTCTGGCCCTGCAAACATAACTGCAGTCTTCTCCTTATTGCAGGGGGTGTGGAGCAGTCTCCAGGGGCCTGTGTCCACACCAGCCCAAGGTTTCCCCAAAGACTGACTCTGTGAAGCCTCCTAAGTGCAGAACATCCTGCTGTAATCCTGCAGTAACCACAGGGGTGAGGCCCCTGCTGCTGCTGCTGGGCACTGGGGTGTACCTGTGGCACGGCATCCTTAGATGTGCCTGGAGCAGCTGCAGGTGTTTTCATTCCAGCCTGACAGCTGTGTAACCCACATCCTCTGATGACCACCCTGCAGCTTTGGGTAAGGCAATGCATTGCATCAAACAGAAGGTGTGGGTTTGAAAAATAAAAATAATTACTTGGACCAAAGCCACACCCTGGTCCACCAGAATTTCCCACTGTTCCCACTAGACTTGTCTGTGTCTTTTTGGTAGCTAAAGCAAGGGCTACCAAATCTGGACCCACTCACATGGACTTGGTCTTCCTGATGGGCCCCAGACCACTGGAATGTCCTCAATTTTTCACTGAGAACCCTTCTAGGCTTTGGTCATGCCAGAGGGTCCAAGAGAACATTTAAGAGCAGGGGAAGAAAATGATGAAGGGGGAATTAGGATCCCTCACCTCATACAGATGGTGTGAGTTCAGGAGCTAATGTCCTTCCCTGGGGTACAGCAGGAGACGAGGTGACACTGTAGATACAAAATTGTTTCCCAGTGAGGACCAGAAATAGTGGCTGTTGCCCAGGACCGACATCAGACAAGATCACTGGGACACTTGCATTGTGAGGTATCCCAGATAAACAGATAATTTTTTTGGAGAGATGTGCAAAACATGAGTGAACAAGTCCACTGGGAAAGGAGCAGGTATGGGATATGCTGTACTGCAGTTTTGGTTATTTAATGGCTTCTGCAACATTTTTCAAGCACAGGATACTCTTAAACATGTTCATTGAATCACCCCAGAGGACATTTCAAGGCTGAAATGTTCGTCTTAATGTGTGAACAGGAATATCCCTGAAGGTCCTCCACAGGAAATGTAGGCAGTCAACAGGGACTCTAAAACTCAAAACAAACCAGTATTAAAATAATGCTATTGGAGCTCTCTAAAATGATACATGGAAATCTTCACAAATGCAAGACTTTGAGTACTAAAACCATGTTCATGATGTGAATAGTTCTGTACTTTAAGGGCAAAACCTTTTGGCTGATTGATCTATGCTGAGAAGAAAACTTTTGATGTTTTTTTTTTCTCCCTGGAAAGGTAGAATGAACCAGTGGGAACAAACACACACAAAATCTTTCAAAAGCTAGCTGCCTTCAAAAGATTTTTTAAACTTACTTTGGGGAAAAAATAACTCCATAAAACCTATTTGCTTTGTTGCCATGGGATGATTTTTTGAGGAATTATAGAACCATCCGAGAAACACAATCAGTCTGCAGTAAAATGAAGTGCTGAGGCAATGTAGCATATTTAAAAAGCTCTGACAGCATAAAACTAGAGTCAGCATGAAATGTACAGACTTGCCGGTTATGAATTTATAATGAACAAAAATTAATTCTGTTTTAGATATCTATTTAATGGATATTCTCAATACACAGCTGTTCACTGTGCCTTCGAGAAGATGATATGTTTATCTTTCTGTTTATAGCAGTACACAGGAGCTCTTCAGCTCCGTGTAAGTCAGGCAGAATATTCCTTGACATACAGAATATGGCTGAATTGAATTTTTCTTTAAACAAAGAAATAAAAACTTTGTAATTCATTAAGGTGGTCCATTGCTTTCTTAGCCTTAGATCACTTACTGTGCTTAATGCTTATCTTTGTTTTTCCAATTCTTCCTGCAAAAGAATTCTGCCCTGCCAAAAATAAACCCCAAATTCACTATGATGACTTCAGAAAAATGACCTCAGGAAAATAGTTAGTGCTTCTAAATTTTTTTACTTGTTATTTTACCTTTCATATTAAACCATCCTCTAATTAGATCTTCTTGTATTTTTTCTCTATCCATCTTTGCCTTGTTTCTCATGTATCAAGTGGGTCCATGTGAACCTCATGATGTTCAGCAAGGCCAACAGCAAGATCCTCTGTGCCTGGGTTGGGGCACCCTTGGTATCAATACAGGCTGGGGATGAGCAGACCAAGAGCAGCCCTTGGGGCTGGGCAGGACTTGGGGGTGCTGGGGGATCAGAGGCTGGACATGAGCCAACAGTGCGCACTTGCAGCCCAGAAAGGCAACAGAATCCTGGGCTTAATTTGAAGCAGCGGGGCAAGGGAAGTGATTCTCCTTCTCCACCCTCCCTCAGGAGTCCCCACCTGTGATGCTGCATCCATCTCTGGGGTCCTCAACACAAGAATGACACAGACCTGTCGGAGTGGGTCCAGGGGAACTTCTCCTATGTGAAAAGACTGAGAGAGATGGGATTGTTCAGCCTCAAGAACCTGCCAAAAAGTCTTCCCTGTGGCTTTTTAGTACTTAAAGGGGTCTTATAAGAAAGATGTGGGCATTTTAGCATGGTCTATAGCAATAGGACAAGGGATAGCTGTTTTAAACTGAAGAATGGTCTATTCGCACTACATAAAGGAGAAAGCTTTTTACAAACAGGTAACAAGTTGCCCAGAGAGATGACAGATATCCCAACCTTGAAAACATTCAGGGTCAGGTTGGATAAGGCTCTGAGCTAATTAAATTGAAGATGTCCATGGCAGGGTAGTTGGACTAGATGACCTTTAAATGTCCCTTCCAGAGGCTGTTATATGATAGCAGAAGTGCTTTCCATAGAAAAGCATTGAAGAAATTTCCTGTGAACTTCTGATTCATTTGGGTTAAACAGGAAGACCAGGCTTTTATAGCCTGGAAGAGCAGGCAGACTGTGTCTTTCATGTCGTTTGTGTGAGAGCTTGCCAGAGTCGATGGTAAGTGACTTGGAAAGATGATGCATATTACTCACACTAATTGCTGTGACCGCCCCAAGCTTGACATAAACAGCTGGTGTAATAGAAAGATCCATAGCCCATGTCTGATTTCACATCAGCCAGGAGACATAGAGTAATAGGGCTGTTTAATATTTTCCTAGAATATATTTCTAACCCATAACTGTTGTCAGAATATGCACTGATATGCCGTGTCCTCACATACAGTATGACAATGTGTCTGGATATTTCGTGTCACTCCTTTCTTGTAATGGCTGCTAACAGGGGAAGAGTGCATGCAGAAATCTGTAAGGTTTGGCAGCAGATATCTGGAAAAAAGATCCTTTACAATCAAATTTGGATCATATGAGCTGCAATATATGCTGTTAAACCCTTGCTCTTCAAGCAGACAAAAACCTACATAAGTCATACCAAATTTTTTATCAATAGCAAAATGATATGGAGAATCTCATACAAAGTGGTACTTTCTTCTCTGGGAAACATAATGAATAAAAAATACAAAAAACATCCTGTCATAAGCAGAGAACATTGCCTGACACTCAGAAAATTAGGAAGAAAACAACAGCATCTCCTCTGTATACTTCATTGTATCCCCAAGTACCTAATCCAGGCTTTATAAAGCGTTTATAGTCTTTCAGAAGAAAGTTGCATAAAAGTACAAAGGGAGTTTAGAGTGGTTTTTGATTGATAAATTGCCCTTTCAAAAGCACATTTTCATTTAAAATACACACTTTTCTCAGGAAAACACATCTTTACTGTGCTTTCATGTTTGATGGATGATTCTGTAATGTCTTACCTTTTTCCTTCCAGGTCTTGAGTGGTATGAAGGCATAGGGCCTTGTTTATTGTTTGTAATCCGCAAAACTCTGCACAAGAAATTTGAGGAAAAACATCCCATCTCTAATAAATCTATTTGTTTTCTATTTCAAAAATCTCTATTTACCACTCTTGTTGAATGTTTTTCTGTTTTAGGAAAAAAATTTGACATATGTTAGAAACTAGATAATAGAAAAGTTGTTCAGTCAGATCTCACCACCTTTTCTTATGTGTTCCAGCTGTAGTTATCCCAAGTCTGGATTGTGGGTTCTTGTTCTACTTTGCCCCTTCTGCTCTTGGATCCCTCTCTCAACATCGGGATGCTAATCCCACCTCTGCACTGCAGGTCCTTCTGTTAAAGCTGTGTGTGCTAATCCCCTCTGACAACCAAGGTCTGGTACACAGCAATGCTGGCTACATATCTGTTATTGATGTGCTCAATTCAAGAAATTAATAGTTTTATAAGGTGATTTCACTTATTTTGCTTCTTTTACTTTTACTTCTTTTACTTCTTTTACTTTACTTATTTTAATGTTATTTGGTGGATTTCACCCAACTGGAAAATTGATCAAACTGTAAGATAAACACAATTTTTGGAGAAATGAGTCTGGCCTCATCCAGGGCACGACTTGAAATGCTACTCACTGGAGGCTGCTTGTGGAGATGAAAGGGTAGGTAAGGTTCACTCAGCTCTCAGCATCTTCTGTTAGACTGTACAGGATAGGGTGACTTGGTGAAGCACAAGACCCTTCCAAGCTCATCATAAAAGATGTGCAAAGTAGATGCTGCTGAGAGAAAACCAGCACAGTTCCCATCCATCCTTTCACCGCCGCCCCTTGGCACACAGCTCACTCTTTGCTCAGGGCCAGCCAGCTGATGGTTTGCCAGCAAAGGGGATTTTGCAGCTGTGTTGTGCTGCTGAAGTCTCCAGCAGTGCCCCTGGCTGACCTTCTGCCTCAAGGTCCTTCTGGTAATCTAAGCCACAAGATGCCAGCCTGGAGACTGGAAAAAAGAAGCAGAATTATAACAGAGAAATTAATTTTGCCTAGAAAAAAGGAAGGATGTTTTTTCTGTCCAGTTTCTGTGAGTGAGTGCTACAGGCTGAACACAGACTGGCTATAAAATTTTGAATTGCTAGATCCATGGGGTATTTCATTTATTTTCTTCTAATAAATCATCAGTGTGAGAATAGACTGATGAGTCAGAACATGCTGACAAGAGTATCTTCTGAAGTGGCTGAGGAACCAGCAGAGACCTTGATGATTTCAGACAATTTTTGATCAGTATTTAGGCCTGTGTGAATAAAAGCTTTAAAATATGTCTCCAAACTAACGGCTGATGCACTGGGGATATGAAGATTTAACATCCCAACAAGCATGGGGAGGACACGAGGCTTACCAAGCATCCACCGCATTTTTCCAGCCCTCTGGAATACTTTGATGAACATAAAGCATGTTGATGATGGTATTAACCAAATGAGATAGAAAGCACTCTCTCCATAGAGTAAGGGAAGTCTTAGAGATGACATTGTCACATTGAAACTTTTCTCAACAAATGAAGTAACTTGGAAGATCCTAGTTTGTTTTTTTTTAATGAATCTGCAAGGACCCCCCCAAAAAAGTAGCTAAAAACCTAGCCTGATATATTTGCAGTTCCCACTGATCCTGACTTAGAGATATCACAATATAATCTTTTCCTCTGGGGCAGGATTTTCAGAAATGCTCCATAAACCTCTTCATAAAGTGGACGACAAATATGAGATGCAGATTCCCTTTGAGGGAAGATGGGAAATGGTTAGTAAGTGGGGATTTAACCCCATGACAATACACAAATTCTGGGTGGTGTGTTTCATGTCATCTGGAAAAAGCCACTTCATCTACACTGGATCTGCATCTCTGCATATACCTGTGGGAGCTGAGGTGGGCCCAATAATGAACCTATTTATAAAACCCCAAGTACATTCTTACCACAGCTGGATAAATACATGTTCAGGGACCAAGTGTAAAATAGTCTGACATTAAAATGAAACTAATTCATACAGCTATGATTGTACAAAATTGCCACAGCTTTATTGTCTGCTTTCTTTTGCAAGCTCACACATGAAATGCCAAGCTTCCCTTAAGACAGTTTCTTCTTTTGAAGATGTTGCATAAACTGTTAGATGTAAAGGTTTAAAAGGCTCTTGCCTCCCTTCAAAATGTATCTTTTGTCTAAAGGGCTATATCTAAGATCTTATAAAAGGGACCTCACTGGTGATCCTTTAGTGTGAAAAATGAAGGTAGCTCATGTTTTTTATAGTACAGGCACTTTTCTCTTATTAATGCTGTGCAGTAAGAAAGAATATTTGCAGTGCTGCAGTGGTGAGATGGATGTTCAGGATAATAACAGAGGATGACTACCATGAGCCTAAGAGATTTTGTCCTTTAAAATAATATATAAGGCTAATCTAGAAACATGCTGGAACTATGAATATTTCTTTATAATGTGGCTTTATCTCATCAGTGAATTTCCCTTAAGAGAGAAATACTTTCTTCAAGGACATCTATTGTTTGAACGAACCTACGGTATGCACTTTTCTACTTTGTCCCTGTAGTCAGTATACAATGCAAGATTATACTGAAAAATCACATAGTATTTCTTAGCTTACATATCAAATTTTAAGGGAAGTAGGTGAAAAAGTACACCAGACCATTAAAGAGATATAAACTGCAGAAAAATAATACAAGCAACTTTTTAAAAAAAAGGTTATCTCTTCTAGTTTTTTTTTTTAAGTTACCTTTCATGCTTGCATGTCAGCACCAAATTCCTAAGAGAAAAAATTCTTGGGCCTCCTGCTGTATTGCACTGATGCCAATAATACAGGTTTAACAGTCTTGTTTTGAATTTTGCCTTAGCTGCATTTCTCCAAGGAGGTACAGGTGGTTATAGCCAAAGGCAGACAGAGGTGACTGTCTCTGAGGGCAGTGTGGAAAAAGCTCACAAAGAGGAGGCTTCTAAGACCACATTCCCCGCACCTCTGGTCACTGTTGTTACACTGGACAAGACTAAATAGGGTCAACCAGCCAACCTCAAACTAAAATCAAGCTGTAGATGTGGTGCAGGAGCCAGCTCTCTGCCAGCGCACAAAAGTGCTACTTCTGTCTATAAAGTGTCATACTGATGAGTCATCTTGTCATCATTACATAGAAAATGAGTAAGTTTCTTAAATATGTCAGCTAATCTGTTGAAGTTTGATTTAATGGCAATCAGTATAATCTATTACACATCACATTAATCCATTAATGAAGCAACATCTGCAAGTCTACTGGCTCCGCTTTTATCTATATTTAAATGGTGCATTTAAAAAGACTGCCCAATAAAATGTGACTATCAAGCCATAAGTGTTCTGCTTA
The DNA here is from genome assembly GCA_013401375.1 of Spizella passerina. NCBI lineage: Eukaryota > Metazoa > Chordata > Aves > Passeriformes > Passerellidae > Spizella > Spizella passerina. The sequence continues at coordinate 38,172 of WBNQ01034387.1, forward strand.
GCATTTTGTTCATTAATAGTCTTCCATTGTGTACTTTAATTGGGTTCTGNATATCTAAGATCTTATAAAAGGGACCTCACTGGTGATCCTTTAGTGTGAAAAATGAAGGTAGCTCATGTTTTTTATAGTACAGGCACTTTTCTCTTATTAATGCTGTGCAGCAAGAAAGATTATTTGCAGTGCTGCAGTGGTGAGATGGATGTTCAGGATAATAACAGAGGATGACTACCATGAGCCTAAGAGATTTTGTCCTTTAAAATAATATATAAGGCTAATCTAGAAACATGCTGGAACTATGAATATTTCTTTATAATGTGGCTTTATCTCATCAGTGAATTTCCCTTAAGAGAGAAATACTTTCTTCAAGGACATCTATTGTTTGAACGAACCTACGGTATGCACTTTTCTACTTTGTCCCTGTAGTCAGTATACAATTCAAGATTATACTGAAAAATCACATAGTATTTCTTAGCTTACATATCAAACTTTTAAGGGAAGTAGGTGAAAAAGTACACCAGACCATTAAAGAGATATAAACTGCAGAAAAATAATACAAGCAACTTTTTAAAAAAAGGTTATCTCTTCTATTTTTTTTTTAAGTTACCTTTCATGCTTGCATGTCAGCACCAAATTCCTAAGAGAAAAAATTCTTGGGCCTCCTGCTGTATTGCACTGATGCCAATAATACGGGTTTAACAGTCTTGCTTTGAATTTTGCCTTAGCTGCATTTCTCCAAGGAGGTACAGGTGGTTATAGCCAAAGGCAGACAGAGGTGACTGTCTCTGAGGGCAGTGTGGAAAAAGCTCACAAAGAGGAGGCTTCTAAGACCACATTCCCCGCACCTCTGGTCACTGTTGTTACACTGGACAAGACTAAATAGGGTCAACCAGCCAACCTCAAACTAAAATCAAGCTGTAGATGTGGTGCAGGAGCCAGCTCTCTGCCAGCGCACAAAAGTGCTACTTCTGTCTATAAAGTGTCATACTGATGAGTCATCTTGTCATCATTACATAGAAAATGAGTAAGTTTCTTAAATATGTCAGCTAATCTGTTGAAGTTTGATTTAATGGCAATCAGTATAATCTATTACACATCACATTAATCCATTAATGAAGCAACATCTGCAAGTCTACTGGCTCCGCTTTTATCTATATTTAAATGGTGCATTTAAAAAGACTGCCCAATAAAATGTGACTATCAAGCCATAAGTGTTCTGCTTAGCATTTTGTTCATTAATAGTCTTCCATTGTGTACTTTAATTGGGTTCTGAGCAGATGAGTGGCATGCCTGTGCAGAGTGATTCATTAATAGTTTTTCAGATACGATTTTAACCACATAGCTTAAATGACTGAAAACTTTTCTTTCGTAATGGGTACAGGCACCTGTATAATGTGTGCTGAAGCCATTTCTCCAGCTGCAGAGCTCATAGATACAAGCAAACAAGCCTTAGCCATTTCAGTCAGGCAAAAGAGCATCATCAAAATGACTGCGCTGTCTCATATCATTAAGTTGAGGAGATACAATGTGTGACTGAAATGGATAACTACAGAACTACGCCTTCACACACATCTCTGACATACTTTATACTGAATGACTAAGGAGAAGGGCTGAAAAGTTGAGATTCACCTCACCAAACATAAAGCCATTTCACAAAACTGAGTTTCCTTTAGAAGCAACTGGAAGAACAGGCATTTTCCAAGTATGGTTCACCATACTACAGGTGACTAGAGTAGCTCACATAAGTTGTGTGCTATTAGTACTGTTTTTGCTCTTTTGACTACAGGTCATCTGACTAGCTTAGGTGTAAACACCTCTGCTGTAATCATTTAAAATGAATGGTGTGTGCATGCATGGACTGAAGATGGTGTTGGAGTAGTGGGTTTGTTACTAGTGTCCATCTTGGGCACCTGGACAGTGTCACAACTGCAGTGTCACAACTGCACTGACTATACATACATGTGGTGTGATAGATGAGTAATGCGATGGTTGACTCTCAGAATTTTAAGGCAAATATTATACTTATGTTAAGAGAAGTTGTTGAGATTTATAGTTATGTTTTACAAACCCCACCCCCTTACACTGTTATCACAGGATAGCCTGGGTAGTTGGGGCATTTGGGAGGGTTGGCTCATTACCATGGCAACACCTGACCTCCAATCAAGATGTAAGAAAGTGATCTCCACCACTGGACAGCAAAGAAGGAGTTGATTAACAAGACTTTGGGAGGGGCTAAAGGGTTAAAAAGAGGAACATCTATTGTGTGGATGACCACAGGGTGGGAAAAAATCCTTTGCTCCTGGTGCTGTATTATTTCCTCTATTCAGTCTTCTGTTGTATTTTATGATAAGGTTTTAATAAATTGTGTTAAATTTTTGGAAGTGAGTGGCATTTCTCACATGTGGCATGTGGCCTTTCCCTCCACACTGACATTGAGATGGCTGGGCTCTGCAAGCTGTTGCCTTGGTCACAACAGTAGTTTCATCTTGCAGTCAAACTCCTCTTTTTAGCATTTCCCCTGACACCTGTTCTCTTCTCCTGACATTGCTCTGCAGCTTGGGGGGGAAGTTCACTTCAGAAAGTGGCATCTGCCTTTGCCTCTGCCCCTGCCGCCAAGGCTCCCACTTCTGACAATGCCAGGCTGAAATCCTTGCTCAGGAAGACATGAGAGGGAGTTGCTCTCTTTCTCCTACTGGTCAGCAAATACAGAAATAATAATATCCCTTATTAGGACATTTAACACAGTTACAAAAATTACAGTAGGTGTTGGGCATCTAGTTCTCTCTCTGAGCTGCTGTTCAGGTTACCTAGTACTGATGATTTAGTATTAGGAGAAACTACAGGGTTTTACTATTATTCTTTGTTCCACGCATAATACTTTAACAGACAATCAATGATGGCCTTTTCCATCTCCCAAGGAGTATATAGTCAAAGATAATTTATGTTTCACAGAAAGAATCTCTTTTGTTCCTTGTCTTGTTTCCTTTCTCTCTAATCTGCTATGATCTATTAGCACAAGGGACAATTAATGGTGCAATTTAGGCTTTAAGCCTTCCTTTCATAAATTCTTAATTGAATGTGAATTTCAGGAATGCAAGAAATGCAGAATGAAGATTTTCATCTCTAAGCTTCAGGTAGATATTTCTCAGGCTGATCTGCAAATAGTGCAAGTTAATACAGTTATGAAGTGAAGCCTGTGTGGAGTTATGTAAATTTACGCAAGATACACAGGTTTGTTTGTTTTGTTGTTTTGTTTGGATTTTTGTTTTGTTTTTTTGGGTGGTTTTGTTTGTTGGTTGTTTTTTTTATTTTTTGGTCTGCTTTCCTATTTGTAGTGCAATCTGTATATTCTGCAAATTTCAAAAGTGACTTAGCTTTGAAATTTTGTGGGCAATGACAAAAACTCATTTTTACAAATGATCCAGGAGGATCACTCATTTGCCAGCCAAGGATATGGTTTTATTCTGATACTACAAGGATCCATTAAGTGGGTCTTTGATGGTATTTTGGGCCCAGTTTGATGTCATATTCTAGCAGTACTGTGGCTTTTGCTTTTTCATGGTGTGGAAAGCAGGAACAAAGTCAGCATTAGGGACAGGAAGGTAATCAGAACCTGTACATGAAAGTGACATAGGAATTTTCTGATTGATGAAAAAGAGGGAAAATCAGGTGGATTATCTGTCACTTTTACATCTTCTCCTTATTCTGTTCTTCATCAGTGTTCCATTTCCTTCACCTGCTTCTTCTCTTTTGCCTCCCAATGCTTTTCACTTATGTTCTCTCTTCCTATGTGACTTCAGATATGGAAAGGTGATGGAGACTGATGGGCTACCTGCAACCACGGTTCATTGTTCTGGTGTGCTCTGCCCTTGTCCCATCCTGAGATGACTTGTCTGTTTCAAATCCTGTCTGTTCCACATGTCCTTTGAGGACCCACTCATGGATGTCCTAGTTGCATGACCATTAATTGTGTTAATAAAAATCCACCTTTATAAATGAGTAAACAAAGATTAAAGGATCTTATCTTCACTAATTCAGATGACGATGACCTCCTGCAGCTTTGGAATGATCCCAGCTCATGGGTTTTTGTGTCTGCCCTACCCAAGGTTTAGCTTCTCCTTGGGATGAGCTCCAGGGGCATACAAAATTTTCTACTGAGTACTACTCAGCACTCAGTGGTAAACAATTGTGCAGGCTAGAAATGAGCCATGATTTTCCCTAAAGCCTCTCAGTGTATTCCAATGGAGTATAGGAACCAGTTTGCAAGATGTCCCACAGTGAGTTCTCATCCCTCAGAATTGTCATTACCTCTGTGGAATAATGGCAGTGCCTTTCCTTTGACAGCTCTTTGCTGCTTCATCTCATCTGTGCCTGTCTACTGTCAGAGACTGAACAGCCAGAGTGTAGGTGTGTGCTGCAATGGGAAATGGTCAGCTCTGTTCCCAGTCACTCCTAGTGATCCTGAGCTGAGTACAACCACAGAGAAACCCAGAGCTCCTTCTGGCTCTTCATATTTTAATATAATTTGGTTTAGATTTTTCAAGAGTCTGCAAATGGCAAAAACATGGAGAAAATACTGTTCATTTTAATATCAGGACACTTGTTCTAATACCAGTGTCATTCTTTGCTTTACCAAGTCTTTTACTTTGCTTTCTTCACACTTCATAATACAATGCCCAATTGCAAATTAATTATTTGATATGTGTGTTGAATAAAGTAGGTGTCTTTGGAAACACTGGATGTTACAAAACAATTAAGATAGTAGCATGGATACAGAAAGTGTAAAAGCAGCAAGAAAACTATGCTTGGCATTTTCTGATTTCCAAATTTTTGATGTGGCAATTGATGCTGAGGAGTTCTTTCACTGTGAGGGTTTGAACTGAGCATCATTTCCTCCACTGCATTAATAGGAGGCAAAAGGAAGCCTGGCATCAATGTCTGAATTTGAACTTTCCAAACAAGCTGCTGCCGCCTGATGCAAGGAAGGGACCCAAGGAGGAGCTGTCACCTTGCGTCAGGCTGGGCTGCTGGGCCACCTGCTCCCTGGGAGTGTGCCTGGTGCCCTGTCTGCTGCCTCACCCGAGCTGAGCTTTGTTTGCTGCCTCTGTGGACCCTCAGGGAGACTGGGACGTTTCTGTCCATCCACTCTTCCGCATGAGCTGGACTCACAATGCAAATATGATAACTGGATTTTTCGGTTAAGGTTATGTACAAGCTAAACCTGTAAAGAATTTTACAGGGTGTTTCCTGAGCCCAGGTGGTTTGGAAAGATCTGACTAATGTCAACAGCAGGAGTTTCTCCAGAAAATACCCCCGAAATATTTTTAACAGAAAATGTTAGGCAGTTTATTTTTATGAGATTTAACCATCATTTTCAGTAAGAAATTTACTGTAAATAAATGGAATTTTCCTGGTGTAAAACTGAGCACAGTGGCAAGTTAGATGCATCTGTGCAGCAGTTCATAACTGATGTATTAGATTTTCTCTTTCATAAGAAATATGCTTGCAATTTAAAACAAACCAGTAAATATTCCTATCTAAGTTTGAAACTTAGACCTATTTTTCCTCCACAATCTGTAATTCAAACCCTCTGGTACATATGAAGACTAAATTCTATGCCTTTAATTTTCACTTTTCAGCTATTCAATTTTTAAGATATTTACACCTAAACTTACGACAACAGGCTTATCTGAATTGGTTGCATCTGGTTGCACATGACGCAGTTAAAAAGATGAACACTATGGCATTGGACTGTTCCTATCAAACATTTCCACAAATGCCAAACTCATCCTTTCTAGTGCTGTGACTCACCCACTCATCTTGCCTCAGGCAAAGGCAGAAAGATAAACATTCAGTTGCATCCTGAAGGACAGTATTTATCATTGTTTACATCAAGCTAAAACAGATTTTTCATCTCTCTTCTTCCTATTTCACAAAAAAATAGGTGGTATCTTTTAACTGTGGAGGTGGTATTGGAGACAATGTCCTACTTCCTAGTCATTAAAGACCAATACATTAAAATATGTGGATTTTTGTACTTGTAATTACTATATGTAAAATACATACCCCTAGAGACTCTGTCTGGATAACAGTCTTTTTACAGAAAGGCATTCCTCCTGCTCCCTGACAGCAGGCTAGTCAAGTTGTAATATTTAAAAAGTGGTAAATAAAGATTAAATTTTATTTAACAAGATTGGATGTCTTTTGCTTCACAACAGAAATATTTGAAATTAGGGACTTGAAATTGCAATTTCAATCAAAATTACAGTGTCAGTACTGTGAAGTTATAATCACCATAAGAGCAATTGTTGCATATATCCTATTATAGAGGAGAATGCCTGAACCAATTAATAGAAGAAAAGTGTTAAGTTAAAGAATCAGAGCTTCTGCTGTGAAGATCAAACCAATAAAATGTTCTGACTTCCTCTGTGTACTTACAGCTTGCATGGAAGTTTGAACACAGTACAAAGCCAACTGATCATGCGAAACATCCAGATAATAAAGCTACTTGGTCATTACCAAAGCAGGTCAGGCTTCAGCCAGCAACCTCATCCATTCTCTCCAGTCATCCATTCCCCAAAGGTCTTTTTTGATGAATTTTACTGGTTTTTTGCTTCAAGCTAAAGCTGAGTCTTTGTACTGCCAGTTTCTCACCATGCCATGAGCATTGCCAGGTCAGCCATGGAGCTCACCACACAGCAATCTCTGCTGGTGTTTTGTGTGAGACATCTAATTGGTTTTGCTTATTTTATGCTGTGAGAATTACAGAAAAAGAACAACAGCCCATTGCTCAGTGTTTGTTGCCTCTTCCCGAGAGGCACCTAGATTAAATTCTTTTAGAAGCTCAAAGTAGTGTTTTAATAACATCTTGCAGCTAAAGAAATTCCTCAGTTAGCTGCAGAGCAGTGGCTCTTTATCAGTCCCACTCCCTCTTGCTGCTCTAGCTTTTGGCAAGATCACTATCTTCCTGAAGTGATGAAAGACAATATTAAGTACATACATCAAAATGAAAGACATGGTAAGTCGTTTTTTATCTTAGTGTTTATTAAGACTGTTCATCCATGATTTATTAAGAGTGGTGCTTTTAATTGATAGTAGTGAAAATTAAATCTCTGTCATAATAGATCATATAAATATCTCCTTGTATCCAAGACTACAACCCAAAACCCTGTTATTTACCTCTTATAAGGAACACTGTGCTGAATGATTTCATATGGGAAGTTATTATTTTAGGTTTTACTTCTAGGCTAGAGTGGCAGTTCAGAAATATGGAGTGATAATTCAGACATACTGGTACAATTAGATATATAGGTACAATTAGAAGCCAATTAAAAATTTACAAATTAGGCAGGCTGGTGAGAGAATGCTAGGAGAGAGAAAGAGTGAGACATAATTATCAGGCAGATATGCAGAGAAGCAGGTAGAAGTCAGCAGTCTGGACCGTCACAATATTACAAGAGCAGTTTCAGCTCTTTCTGGTAACACTTGCCCTGTTTTCCTCTCAGATGCTAAGTCTAGAATCTGTCAGTAAGAATAGTGCAGTGAGAATATGGCTTGCGGGGGAAAAGTGCTTTGAAAAACATCCAAGGTCCAAGGTACTCAGGAGTGCACAGATTTGCTTTGGCTTCCAAACTGCCACCACATAAACTTCAGAGCATTGGACCTGTGTTTCATACTTGCAAACTTCTCACTTTTACAGAAGTGTGTAAAATAACCTGGTTATTTCCTGAGCCCAAAACCCACGTGCCCTTAACTTTGTCAGTGTCCAGCCTTTGATAACAGCTAGCTAACTTAATATTTGTGATAAGACTAAGGCAATTCACATGGAACTACTGAACCTTTGGGCAAAATTTGGCTGAAAGTACCACCTGTTCCCTGGAAGCTCAGGACACATTCATACCTCCCACTCAAAGGAAGGTGGGTGATTTCACATAGGGTGGCCTTAAACACTGATTTGGTTATTCCCATTTTTTTCACTTCCATACTACCCTGCCACTGATGTCAGTCAGCTTCTGACATGTTGCTGGCTGTTCCCTTGGAGGCTGGCAATTCCTTTTATATTCACACAGAGAAGGATTTCTTTGCAGGCATTACCATGGGAATTTGTTGGGTACATGAAAATGCAGGAATGCAGCAAGAGGCAAACTCCAAAAAAGTGATCCAACTTCAAGGAGAAGCAATCTGCATTACCCTGGAAGACATTTTTTTACCCCAGTAGATACTTAAGATCCACATTTATCTTGAAGCAGATTTCTTTTACTCAGTTCTTTCTGAGTTATAATTTCACCCAAAGAGGATTGACTATATAGTTGCCAGGGAAAGTAACCTGTTCTCAGGTGTAGAACAAGCAGGATTAGAAGAGACTGTCAAGACCTGATTAGTAAGGTTCTGAGAAATGCCTCTGCCTGAATTAAGGTGCAAACGAGACCACATGTCTGTGATAATAGTGTGGATTTTATTTGATAGTAAATCTGAGGCAGGGAGAGAGAGAGGGAGGGAGAGAGAAAGAAATAGAAAAGAGGTGGGGGCGACAGAAAGAGAGTAGCAGGGACAGAATAAGGAACATACCACCACTCCGTGGAACCCCACGATGTTCCACTGATCCTCTCCAGCTGGTCTTCTTGGTGTTGAAGTTCCCCCCAAAAAGCTCAGAATCTGATGGTCAATATACCCTCAGGCCAGGTAGGAAAATCCAGGCACTTCCCTGGGGGGATTTGCTGTTTTCTCTTACAACAGACGCTGGGTTTGCTGTATCACATGCAATCCTGTGGTGCAAGGCTTCAGGAATGATTCTGGGGGGCACTTTGGGGGCCCTTTGGTGGATTAAGGCACCCCCTCAGCTCTCTCACGTGAATGCCCCATGGATGTGGCCTTCCTGGTGTAGGGGGTTCCATAGCCAGTTGTTTCAGAGAGGATGGGCTCACTGCCTCTGAACAGAGGTTACTAACATCAACATCTCCTCCTCCCTACCTCAGCTGGGGAAATCTGTGCAAACCTGCTCCCAGCAAAGGGGTCTGTGGGCTATGGCCTCCCCCGCCCTGAAGCAAACCAAAGATGATTCTTAGCACAATTGCTGGGTTTGGATCACATTCTTTTCCCTGTTTACTTGTTTGGTTCAGGTGATTTTAGAATGGGTTTTCCCTTTATCTAATATCAGCAGTTTGACTTTCAGTCCAAAGTCCCCATCAGGTATCTTCAGGAAGGCTTCTTTGGTTGTAGATTCTTCATACCGCTTTTGTTATAATGAGAAAAACTTTTTATCAATGTTTGAGGCATGAACTCTTCCAGTCTCTGACAACATTCTCAGTCACTAAATCTGTTACCTTGCTGTCACAGAAAACTATGTCTCAAAGGCAGGAGTTCAATGTAGCAAGGGGGGCACAGTCCTGCTGAAGGCTTTATCTATGTCACTGTCTTAGAAGGACTGACTGGTTTCCAATGCATTTCTGTCACCAATAAAATGAGTTAAAATATTTGGCAGTGGAGCTACTGCTGCAGTGTCTTTTTCCAGAAGCAAAGGTTGAGCCTTTGGTTATCCAATAGGTGCAAAGGCACCAGCCAAATTCCTGAATGCTTTCCTCCCAGTGACTTATTCCTTTCTGGCACATTAAGACCCAGCCTTGTGCTGGGCTTAGGCCCTCGTTCCTAAGCATTAACCTCCAAGTTTGGTCACCCTGCAGATGAAACTCAGCTTGGCTGGTGACATCAGGCACTCTCTGTGTGAGCTTTTCATGCTGTAGCTGCATACTTGGTTACAACTCTAAGTATCAGCAAAAGTTCTCTGGTCCTGCAGCCATTGCAGGCAAAACTGCCTTGCCTTCTGCAATTTGTGCTTAGTTTAATCTTTTTGACACAATAACCCAATCATTGTCTTTAATTAACACAAGATTCTGATCACTGTTTTGGCATTAAAAAAAAAATACAAGCAAACATTTTAAAAGAAAATTTTTCTTTCCCAGGCTCAACTTCAGCCAAACATCTTCTCTCATCCTCACCTCAAATTCCCTTATTTTCACTGTGGTTACACTCAGACTTTCCCAATGCCTTCTGTAAAGAGATAGGGAGTATAGGTTGTTTGGATTGTGTGCATGGTTTTTCCTGCTAACTTCTGCTTTTTACTAGCTCCCTTCTACCCTGTTGTGGCTCACAGGTGACTGCAGTCCTTTGGGGATGTCCTTGTCCTGGCATCTCTCACACTGGTGTTGGAGCAGGCTGGACCCATTATGTGCATCCCAGGCAGTTCCTATCCTCTCCTTCCACACAGGACACCTGCAGATCCTGCTGCCCAAACCTATTATACCCAGAGGAGGTTATTCCAGAACAACACAGCCCTAAGGGGAACATTTTCTCTTCTCCCTAAGTCATAGCTGTGTTGGTGTCTAATTTATTTCTCTAAAAGCATAGCTCTTTAGCTTTAGTTGTTATCCACCCTTCCAGGTGTTCAGCTGGGACTTGAACCAAATGAAAGAGGAAAAAATTTACAGCAAATCCCAAAACTGTGTTTTGGCCACATCTCAGTGCTACAGGTAACTCTTTTAAGTGTTCACACACAGCAGTATCTTAGTCATTAGCTATTTTCCATGTCTGATATTTAAAGCAGGTACTTATGGTAACTTCATGGTGACTGCTTTTTAAGATTGGCCCTTAATAAACTGGTAGGGAGGACCCAGTGGGGAACACTGCAATGAGCAAATGTTTTTAAGAATAAGTGCTTATGACAGGGATTTCCAATAAGAATTGATTGTTCACAGAATCCTTGTGGCTTTAAATAAATTGATTGAAGCATCTGTCACAGCCAAGCTTGGAAAAGAAAATTCTCCAAAAAGCAGATTACATAAAATATATATTTATGAAAATTTTATGCTGACAGAAACAGCCCATGGATTGCCATGCCATTTCCCCTTTCAATTTTTAAGCTTTTAAAATATATGTATTTACATATTCTGCCTTTTACCAGTGATTTCTTATACAGATTGACAATAAGACACAACCCTTTCTGCCTTTTCTTTGCTTTTGCATTTCATTTTACCATTGTGTTTGAAGTGGAATAATATACACTGGCATAGATTGTGTTTTCTGTTACTTTTGATTACTCACCAAATCATTCCGGAGAGTTCGTTGGGCTTTTTTCCTAATTATTTGGTTTGANTTTGGATCACATTCTTTTCCCTGTTTACTTGTTTGGTTCAGGTGATTTTAGAATGGGTTTTCCCTTTATCTAATATCAGCAGTTTGACTTTCAGTCCAAAGTCCCCATCAGGTATCTTCAGGAAGGCTTCTTTGGTTGTAGATTCTTCATACCGCTTTTGTTATAATGAGAAAAACTTTTTATCAATGTTTGAGGCATGAACTCTTCCAGTCTCTGACAACATTCTCAGTCACTAAATCTGTTACCTTGCTGTCACAGAAAACTATGTCTCAAAGGCAGGAGTTCAATGTAGCAAGGGGGGCACAGTCCTGCTGAAGGCTTTATCTATGTCACTGTCTTAGAAGGACTGACTGGTTTCCAATGCATTTCTGTCACCAATAAAATGAGTTAAAATATTTGGCAGTGGAGCTACTGCTGCAGTGTCTTTTTCCAGAAGCAAAGGTTGAGCCTTTGGTTATCCAATAGGTGCAAAGGCACCAGCCAAATTCCTGAATGCTTTCCTCCCAGTGACTTATTCCTTTCTGGCACATTAAGACCCAGCCTTGTGCTGGGCTTAGGCCCTCGTTCCTAAGCTTTAACCTCCAAGTTTTGTCACCCTGCAGATGAAACTCAGCTTGGCTGGTGACATCAGGCACTCTCTGTGTGAGCTTTTCAGGCTGTAGCTGCATACTTGGTTACAACTCTAAGTATCAGCAAAAGTTCTCTGGTCCTGCAGCCATTGCAGGCAAAACTGCCTTGCCTTCTGCAATTTGTGCTTAGTTTAATCTTTTTGACACAATAACCCAATCATTGTCTTTAATTAACACAAGATTCTGATCACTGTTTTGGCATTAAAAAAAAAAAAATACAAGCAAACATTTTAAAAGAAAATTTTTCTTTCCCAGGCTCAACTTCAGCCAAACATCTTCTCTCATCCTCACCTCAAATTCCCTTATTTTCACTGTGGTTACACTCAGACTTTCCCAATGCCTTCTGTAAAGAGATAGGGAGTATAGGTTGTTTGGATTGTGTGCATGGTTTTTCCTGCTAACTTCTGCTTTTTACTAGCTCCCTTCTACCCTGTTGTGGCTCACAGGTGACTGCAGTCCTTTGGGGATGTCCTTGTCCTGGCATCTCTCACACTGGTGTTGGAGCAGGCTGGACCCATTATGTGCATCCCAGGCAGTTCCTATCCTCTCCTTCCACACAGGACACCTGCAGATCCTGCTGCCCAAACCTATTATACCCAGAGGAGGTTATTCCAGAACAACACAGCCCTAAGGGGAACATTTTCTCTTCTCCCTAAGTCATAGCTGTGTTGGTGTCTAATTTATTTCTCTAAAAGCATAGCTCTTTAGCTTTAGTTGTTATCCACCCTTCCAGGTGTTCAGCTGGGACTTGAACCAAATGAAAGAGGAAAAAATTTACAGCAAATCCCAAAACTGTGTTTTGGCCACATCTCAGTGCTACAGGTAACTCTTTTAAGTGTTCACACACAGCAGTATCTTAGTCATTAGCTATTTTCCATGTCTGATATTTAAAGCAGGTACTTATGGTAACTTCATGGTGACTGCTTNCTGAGGCAGGGAGAGAGAGAGGGAGGGAGAGAGAAAGAAATAGAAAAGAGGTGGGGGCGACAGAAAGAGAGTAGCAGGGACAGAATAAGGAACATACCACCACTCCGTGGAACCCCACGATGTTCCACTGATCCTCTCCAGCTGGTCTTCTTGGTGTTGAAGTTCCCCCCAAAAAGCTCAGAATCTGATGGTCAATATACCCTCAGGCCAGGTAGGAAAATCCAGGCACTTCCCTGGGGGGATTTGCTGTTTTCTCTTACAACAGACGCTGGGTTTGCTGTATCACATGCAATCCTGTGGTGCAAGGCTTCAGGAATGATTCTGGGGGGCACTTTGGGGGCCCTTTGGTGGATTAAGGCACCCCCTCAGCTGTCTCTCACGTGAATGCCCCATGGATGTGGCCTTCCTGGTGTAGGGGGTTCCATAGCCAGTTGTTTCAGAGAGGATGGGCTCACTGCCCCTGAACAGAGGTTACTAACATCAACATCTCCTCCTCCCTACCTCAGCTGGGGAAATCTGTGCAAACCTGCTCCCAGCAAAGGGGTCTGTGGGCTATGGCCTCCCCCGCCCTGAAGCAAACCAAAGATGATTCTTAGCACAATTGCTGGGTTTGGATCACATTCTTTTCCCTGTTTACTTGT
>WBNQ01034388.1:1366-36583 GCA_013401375.1 Spizella passerina
GCATGTTCTTTATTTCCCTTCCCTTATCTTCTCTCATATTTTCCTTTTCCTGCATTTACTTTCCTTTTGACTAAAAGCCCAATCTAAAGCCAGTGGGAGCCCTTCCATCCATTTTTGTGTGTTAAAACCATACATGCTTCTATTTACTCAGGGGTGATGTCTAAACACAGCCAGCTGGAGCTGTTCTCTCACCTCCTCAGTGACTGCATGTTAGTACAGATGTTTCCAACAATATCATTTTAAACAATGTTTAGAAGGAAATGATGAAGTCTCAGTCTACAAAATGTTTGTACCAAGAGTGACATTAAAACATCTGGTGAAGGTTCACAGGTGACAGACAGTCTATCCACTAAATAGAACAAGTTGAATGTACTGTGTGAGATAGAAGCTGCTGGATCTTCAAAGCAGCAACATTACTCCTAGACTCTGTGCACTTCATGTGCCATCCTCTAAGAATGAGGTTTGAAGCAGAAGGAGAAAAGGAGTGAAGAAAGAAGGAAGAGGGAAAGTAAGGGAACAAGATTCTTGTTGGGTTCCTTCCAACTCAGAATATTCAGTGATTCTTTGAAAACACAACATACATTTTTCAGTTCAGTTTTATTCTGTCTAGCCTCACCAAGCCACCTCTTTTTCATCTGGTTTTAATCCCATGTTACATACCACTTCCATGACATGGGCACTCCACTGGGAGAGAAGCTGCAGACCTTGGAGAGAGAGATCAAAGAGCTTCCGATATTCCGCATCTGTTTTCTGAGCCTCCTGTCGACCAGACCCAGTCACCACCTAGACATTATAAAAGAAAAACAAAACAAAAAATCCCACACCTGTCACCATGATATTTTCNGGAGTCAGTCACGAGCTTTCATTATCATTCTTGTTTAGCCTTCTGATGTATCCCTTCTCTTTCTTTAGTATAGTTTTAGTATATCATATCATATCATAATAAATCAGCCTTCTGAGAACATGGACTCAAATTCTCATCTCTCACCTCATCCTGGGGACCTCACAGCACCACACACACCCAAATCCACATCAGAACGTGCTGTATTCAGCATCCACAGCCAAATTTCTACATCAACTGAAGCACTAAAACATCATCATACATGAATACCTGCTTTACTATCTAACATCAGCTTTTTCTTCTAGAGACTTAGAAAACTTCACAGATTTTGGTCAAGAGACAGAATCACTGGTATCCCTAATTACTACAATACTGTTGCAGATGAATTCAAGATATCAATTATATACGATATACATAGTTATTTGTTGTCTCTATATACTATATATGTATGAGTGTGTGTATACATATGCATTTCTGTACTCTTTTACTAATCTTAACTTAGTTTTGTTTAAACTGTTACAAGCACCTCTTTGGAGTAAGGACTACATATTCTAAATGAGACATACCAAAATTTCTAGGATAAATCTGAGATACATTAAGAGAAAGAGGCCAAAGGATGTTAGAGTTTATATGATGTGTCATTATTATGTTAAATTTAAATACTGCAAATATAATTCAGAGAATGGGGATTAGACCTGCAGCCTCTTTTCTTGACTCAGGTGGCCAAGCTTTATCATTTAGCTAGCCAGAGATTTACCTGCTTTTCAAATACTTAATAACAACTGTTGATGAGTGATGTGCAATTTGCACATGAAGCTCTACCCCACTCACCTCACTGTTGCTATAACGAGCCAGTTCAGATATGAAACGCATGTGGTCTTCCCTGATTTGGATCATCTGCTCACATATATTGTACTGGGGACTGCTGCTGGAAGATGTGCATGTCCATCTGGTTCAGAAGACAAAAAACCCCCCACTTAAATCAGTTTTAACAATAAACAGCA
Source organism: Spizella passerina (assembly GCA_013401375.1). NCBI lineage: Eukaryota > Metazoa > Chordata > Aves > Passeriformes > Passerellidae > Spizella > Spizella passerina. The sequence continues at coordinate 3,212 of WBNQ01034388.1, forward strand.
CAACTGATACTGCAAAGAAAGATCCATAATGCATTACTCTTTTTTTTTACCCATTTTCCTTCTCTGTTGTTTGAGGCTTTTTCTCTCTTCACATCTTTACCTCTACCCCTGCAAAAGCCACGAACTGCCCTTCTGAGTTCAAATAGCACTTCTTCCAAGTCTTAAGAAAAAACTGCTCAGTTTTTCTTTTTTCTTTTGGAAGATTTCTTTTTGTTTTCTAAAGGCTGCTGCTATGAAATACAAACCAGCACCTCTCTTCAAGGGCACTTAGGAGCAAGACCAAAAAGGATTAAAAGCTAGGGCAGAAGTGCAGGTATAGGCTGTAAGATACTCTAGCCACCTGCAGATACTTTTTTGTTTATTTTTGTTGAACTCTGAAGAGTGTATAGTATGCTCTCAGCTATATAAAGGACATTATCAAGACTATTAACATGTTATGAAGAGGCACACAAAAACATGCTACCAAGAACGTCATGTTAAGTAGCCTCATATTTTTAGTAGCTCAGTACTAAAATCATTGCCACTGATTTTCTCTTAGCAATTACATGCAAGTTACGTGATTTTTTTTCTGCAGGAATTAAAATGCAAAGCACAGCATTCTAAATTCATGTAACTGCATAGAGGCAAGGTCTTGGAGGAGCACAGAAAGGTTCACTAAAACAAAGCAATAACCAAAAACCATGGATCCATTAATGCAACCACTGGCTGTATTTTCCAACCATTTTGCTGTGCTGCACACCTAGCCAAAAAAAAAAATAAAAATAGGGGGGAAACAAGCTAAGTTGCTGCTCCATGTACAATGTACACATGCCTATTCACCCATGCACTACTACTGCTCACCTTGCTTAGTAAAATCCTTCATTTCTTTTAATGAAAGTTTTCATATTTAAAGGAAAAAATAAAAACTAAATTAGTGTAAGATAAAACGAATTTCTTCCAACCCAGGTGATAAGAAATGTCACAGATACATGAGAATGACCTCAGCAGCACAGAAAGGTTTTTAAACCCTCTGTTTCTTTAGTTGTATCCATTACACGAATTACATTAATAGTGAAATACCCACACCAAAAAGATGACAAAGTGAAAAACCTGTTAATTACCACAGACCCATGGACTAACAGGTGAGTAAGAAAATATACTCCAAGGGTCAGATCTTCCCCATCCCAGATACTCCACTCTGTTTCTTTCTCCTTCCTACCTGGATTTATTTTCCTCGTAATGGGCACTGGTCTTAATGTATCTAGCAAGTTCAATCTGCATGTCACCAAACAGTGGGACAACCTGCAACTGCTGTACACAGGGAACAAATCAGATTGGATAAATTAGTAACGCAAATCATAGTGAAAGCAAACCATTATTCACCCATATTATAACCCAAAGTGATCTTTTTTTCTATTTAAATATATTTAAATGCAAGAGAAATTACCTTTAAAATCACATCTTAACCAACCTTAAAGTACTTGTCTATCTTGGCTAAATTTATCCTTTTCTTTGCATCCAACTTATAGATGTTACTGACACTTCCATCCATCAGGTATAATCCAAAGCCCATCACCTGAAAAAGGAAAAAAATTAAGCCTTCCACAAAAGGACCTCAGAAGTAAAAACTTGTAAGTCTGTTCTTCATATAATTAAAGAAGTAACATTTTAAAACCAATCCTGAAACATCCAACCTCCTTCAAACAGAATATATTTTTAAATACCTACATTTCTGTACTATTCTTTTTTTACTGTATTAGCAGTTTTTACATTAACATTAGCCCAATCAGTTACCCTTAAAAGGCGCTGCTTGTTTGTATAAAGGTTTAGTATAAAAAGAAAAAATCTCACTGAAATGAGAGTCTGGCTATTTTTAGAGCGTTTCTTTCCACTTCCAATTTATTAAAATTCTGTACACGCAAACNGCAATGGAACACTCCCCAGGGCAGTGGTCACAGCACCAGCCTGAGAGAGTTCAAGAAGCATTTGGACAACGCTCTCAGGCACATGGTGTGACCCTTGGGGATGGTGCTGTGCAGGGCCAGGAGTTGGACTCAATGATCCTTGTGGGTCCCTCCCAGCACAGCATATTCTTGGATTCTACTTAGTATTTACAGGAGCCAAGCAGAGGAACAGATTGTGTTCTAAGCATCTCTACTGAACAAAAGGCCCAAATACAAAAGTCACACTGGGCACCCTTGCAGATAGGACAAAAATGCCCTAGAGTTCATGTGTGGTTTCAGAAGATTTTTGTTTACTCCTAATAAACAGAGCTCTTCAAAAGTTAAACACTGAAGTGCCTCAAAATATTTGTCATGAGACATATTTTTAGCTCTTACTCTATATCATTTCTTCGACTGCAAGAAATGGAGCTGATAAAATCAGCCACATTTCACATTGCCCAGCACTCTCTTACTACAGGTACATAGTCCAGCTAACTAAACTGACTAATTAATCCTAATTTCAAGATACTTGTTCCTTGAAGTATTTGATACACAGCCTCACTTCCAAAACCTTTTTAAACAATCTTGCCACATATCTAAAATAAAGTGCAGTAGTTCCCTTCGGCTGTCATTACACTTCATACAAACACAACTCCATAGAATTGGATGCAGTTCAAATGGGTCAACTTCAATTTATGAAAAACAAAAATGGACTAAAGGCTTTCAAATAATTTTAGCATGTAATACAACAAAAAGACAATAATGGGGAAAAGTAGTAATGCAAATTATTTGCTTGATCTGGTTCCTTTAAAAAAAACAAAAACAACTGGAAACAATCTGGAATTCAAACACCTGTGCCCTCCTCAGCATTCTTTTTTTTAATTTTGTACCCAAAAGAAACCTACTTTCAGAAGCATATGTTTCTCACTGGGTGTTAGGTACATTTTGTTTTCATAGTAGTCCACACACAAATTCACAATATCTGCAAGCAGCTCTTCATAGCCAACAATCACCTCCAACTGCTGCTGCAAAGACTGGAGAGAAAAAAAAAAAGGATATTAGTTAACTAGTTACACTGACTGGGAAAAAAGTTACTACCAAACTGGAAGATCTTTTATTTTAGCACTTTTGCAAAGCATTAGCTAACTTGCAAGAAGACAATCCAAGCTTACTTGTGTTATCTTGTTGTGGTTGGCAAGGAACATGGAAAGGTTCTGAGATTCTTGAATGGACTGAGGATCTGCCATTTTCCGCAGGAACTGAGCAGCTCTTTAAAAACAGAAGAAAAACTGGTTTTCCCTCAGCCAGGACTGTTTGTAAGTAAATCTATTTCCTCAAAAAAAAGGTGAAAAGTTCACTAGAAGACAGATATGGACCTAATTTATCCAAATAAACTGGTTTACTATCCCAAATTCCTCACTACATCCCTACTTAAGTGGTGCAATAAAAAATGAAATGAAAAAACAAATGAAAAACCATTGGCTATATCTTTCAACTGAGTGCAGCTGAGGGTCTATAGATGCAAGCCACTCAACAACCCAGGAAAAGTCAGTCTTCCAGAAAACAAGCTTTTGGCCTCCAGAAACACATCTCCAAAGAAAAAGAAAGGCAAACCAAGTAAGCTTAAGAGGTCTCCAGGCCCAACAACTACAACAGGTAGAGGTAGAAACTAAATCTCACGTAAGTAGAAACAACACAGGTAAATTTGGCTAGTCATTGACTGAATAGTTTTCTGCATGAAAGACTACAGATGCTAGAGATGACATAAAGCTGATTTTCCCTGCTGTTCTGGCCACTGTGTTCAACAGAAGATACCTGATACCATCTGGTAGCGCATGTACAAAATTTGGCCACAGGTATCTCACCCCTTCCCTTCCCTGCTATACCTGCAATCACAATGACTTTGAACAGCAAAGATGAAACATCTTAAGAACAAGTATAACAACTCTCAGCTAAAAAATGGATGCCAAGAATGGAATAGATCAGAATAGGCAAAGCACAAGTGACCAGAAAGCCAGCTTTCTCTCAAGCTTAAAAACAGAAACATTACTGAACAAAATATATGCATTGCATTTAGCATACACCAAGACAGAAGTATTTGACAGCTTGGCATTAAAGGCAGAAAAACCTATTGCTGCTAGAAGGAGAGCACAAAGAAAACAGATGTATTCAACAGCCTAACTGCAGCCAAGCCATCCCTAGTTTCAAGGTAGCTTGCCCCCCACGTGAAGAGACTATTTTTGAAGAAAAAGCTGCAAGAAGAAAAGCAGCTGCTGCCACCTCGTGGGAGGCTGAATGCTGGCAGTGAAGGCCGGCTCTGCTGCCCCTGCACTCACCGCTTGTAGGCCGAGTGGTCGTTCTTCACGCTGCACTTCATGTTCTTCAACTCATCCAGCACTGCAAACATGTTGATGAATTTGCCCAGTGTGATCAGATAGGCTTCAGACACAAAGTCCTTCCTTCTCTCTGCGTGGCACAAACGCCTCACCTCCCCACAAAACCGTTCAATAGCATTTCTCTAATGGGGGGAAAAGACAGAAAAACAGGGAGTAAAAGCCATGACATTTCCAGGGAGAAAGTTTCTTCATGTACTTAGAGCTGGTCCAGTGAAAAGCTCCAGTGAAGCAGAAAAATGTTTAAAGCATGCAAAAGTAGCAAGGTGTGAGTACAGGCCTTTCAGCTCCTCCACTGTGTATTTGATGTCTGCTGCAAGTGTCACCAGTGATTTCTGCCACCAAGCTTGACTGACACAAGAGCCAAGGTTCTTCTTTGCAGATAAAAGTAATTAAAAGCATGAATAAAAAATAGGGCAAGGCAAGGAGTCATGTTTTTAAACTAAAAGGGTCAATTTAGATTGGATGTAAGGAAGAAGTTTTTTACAATGAGGGTGGTGAGGCACTGGAACAGGTTGCCCAGAAAAACTGTGCATGCCCCATCCCTGGAAGTGTTCAAGGCCAGGTTAGATGGGGCTCTGAGCGACCTAATCTAGTCAAAAATACTCCTTTTTCACTGCAGGGGAGGTGGATTATATGGTTTTCAAGATCCTTTCCAACTCAAACTATTCTGTGGTTCTATGACATTTAAAATCTCTCAGAAAAAAGGGATTTCATACTCTTTGGTGAGGAAGTATATATGAATTGTAAGGCAAATTATAAGAATGCTCTCTTTTAACAAACAAACAAAAATCCACAGCACACTGTACAGGCCAGTTCTGTTAAAACGTCCCAGCACATGTTTATTTGAGGGCTTATTTCCAAGTGCACACCAGGGCCATTTCAGATGGAGATTACAAATACCAAAAAGAAGCAACTTCAAACATGAAAAGGAATCTGTTTTGACTTTAAAGCTCTAATCTGCTTGAATGAAAGGAGATTGAATGAAATGTAACATTTCCTGTTGTCTTTCCCAACTGGGGTTCTTACTGACTACAACAATCTCCTCCTTCCTGTGTGCTCCGGGCCCCACAGGCTCTAGCTGCATCTCTGAATAATGCCTGGAAACATCCTCAGTGCATTGAGATAGATGGCAAGCTGCCAGGAGGGAGGAGAAGGCAAGACAGACAGCTATTCTCCAGCTCGGCTGGCTGGCAGGTCACAACAACTGGGTTGGCTTGCCTCAATTATGAATCGCCACAACAAAGCTGCACCTGCTGCTCTGCTGTCCAGGCTTGTGGATCCCTCACTCCACAGCAAATGGTTTCTGTGCTGAGATGTTTTTATTATACATGTGAAACACATTATTTTTCTATTTCCTTTTTTCCTGAAGTGACAGGTCTCTGTCCCCATGTGCTGTATAGGGATTATACACAATTACATTTGATTTTATTTTGAAAGTCTTATTGGAGATTAACTCAAATTTTGAAGACAGGCTTTAAAAATTCTGCTCTTCTGTAAGAGAATATGGTGTATTTTTTCTAAGATACCATGACTAGGTTCAGTACCTGAGTACACAATATGAAGTATACAAAGCAGGAATATAAAATTACAAGCCTACCGACAAATTTTGTTTCCTTCCTTTTACCTGAAAATACATAAAATTCATCAGTTTTGTGACTTCTGGCTCCAGAACTTCCACAGTTTTCTCATAAATTTCTACTCTATTAGGCTGCTCGTTGCACTTGACCTGTGGATAATTAAAGAGGTTGTTATACTTGGACCTTTCCCTGATAAAGCCTCAGCAACTAAGATCCTGAGAAAATGCAATATCATCCAAAAGAGACAAACTTAAAGACAAAAATTTCCAGGTTTGGTAATCTTATGCTAATCTTCTAAGCTTAATTGTGTACGTAAACCCAAAACAATCTAAGATTTCCCTTCTACCTTACAGGAAGTAATTTAGTTGCCAAACACCTCTGCAGGTTGTGTAGGGTGTAACCTTTCCACATTAAGCCACTTGCTCAAAATCATGCACGAAAATAGGGCCAGAACTGTAAATTAAAACAGATTACCTGACTTCCACTCTAAATACTTAAACCACAGAATCAGCCTTCCTAGCATTTCAGTATAAAAATAATTGCATTACAAATCTGTAAAAAAGGAAGGAGTCAACTCATGGTAATAATTGTGTTCAGTTTTCTGATGCCCCTTAATATTCTTCCCACCCCACTCCTGTACAGCCACTCCTAGACACTTGAAGCTGGCTTGTGCCCTACTCACAGCAGGAGTTTTACAGATCAAGAAAGCACTGTGTAGCTCTGACCTTTAGAAAGTGGCTACCTTGGAGTAGAAGTGTCCAGAAACTTACATGTTGAATTCGAATGTTAATCATAACATGCTACGCTACCTGTTTTGAATTTAAGAATTAAAGTGGGGAGTGGGAGGAGTCCATTCTCTTGACTGACACGTTGACCTCAAGCAGATCTCACAATCAAAAGTTTTCCATTTAAAGCACATTACCCCTATACTGCTCTTGATCCAAAAAGACTGACACACACCCTATGTGGTATTGCTATAGATGCTTTATAAAAAAAATAAAGTCCAAGTGGTCCCCAAGTGCTAAAAGGCACTGTTCTATGGCATGCCCAGCTTAACAATTCAGGAGTCAAAGCAGACTCCACTTTGGATCTCACTGACAAATCTCTGTCTGTGTAATTCCACTCCAAAACAAGACAGAAGTCCACACATTGCACAACAGCAGAGTTTTCATCCATTACCTGGGGAATGGCTCTTGAGCAGCTTCTCCATGTGTATAACATGATTGCATATTCCTGGCCTTCTTCTAGCATTTCATTCTGTAGGGAAGACACTCCATATAATTAGGAATTGTAATACAAAAGGTTTATATCCATGTGCCTTCTGTTCATTCCAAGCCCATGTCCAATGAACCTATTTCTCTTACCAGAATGTACAAACACACATGCATTGCATGCTGAATGATACATCACCAATTATTATCTCCCCAGATTAGACTGGTTTATTATACTGGTTTCTTTCTTCCCAAAACTAATGCACACTGTGATCTGTAAGTATAAATAGAAATGCTAATCTTGGGGTGGGGAGGGTGATGGGATTTATTCTTCTTTTTAAATTCAGAGACCCCAGGTGAGATGTTCAAGGATGAGTCAGCACATGCAGAGCAACTTTCTACATGGCAAAGGAGAGGTACAACAATATCAAAATAATCAAAACAGGTAAATGAGTAACCATATAATTTTAGAAGTAGATTGATGTAAACATACATAATTTTAAGTAGCATGTTACCAGGTGCTATCTGCCCATTCCAATGTTTGTGAACTGGACTCTAGAATTATGAGACATATTATTCCTAATTTTCCAAGAATGCCATGAAAGAAGGGAACCTTTGAACAACATTAGTTGCTCAAGAAGAAAGGCAATTTAAAAAAAAATTTAAGAAGTATGTTTGAAAAAAAAAAAGAAAAGCCACACACTTTTGCATCTTACCTCCCCCTGGAAGTAGGTAACCTGTTATCTGTGACCATAATTGTAATGAACTGCAAGAAGACACATTCCTCTCCTCCTGTTCTATGCAATACAAAAGTGTGTATTGGAACATCTACTTACCATGCTAGAATGGACTGTAGCTTGCTCAATGTATCTGGCAATACCAGTGACAAATGCATTTCTGTCCTCAAAATTAGTGTTGAAGTTTGGCTGCAGAGAAAGGAAAACATGGAATTAAGTCTTCCACAGTAGCATGTCTACTATGAAGGAAAACTGAGGATCTGGCATTTCTCAGCCTAGAAAAGAGAAGGTTCTGGAAGACTTTATGGCAAGATCCAGAACCTAAAGGGGTCCTGCAAGAGAGCTGGAGAGAAATTTGTGCAGGGGCATGTAGTGAGAGGACAAATGGGAAGGCATTCAAACTAAGAGTAGTTTAGATTAGGTATTGGCAAGAACTGATTGACTGTGAGGGTGGTGAGGCACTGGAACAGGTTGCTCAGAGAAGTTGTGGCTGACTCATCCCTGGAAGTCTTCAAGGCCAGGTTGGATGGAGCTTTGAACAACCTGCTCTAGTGGAAGGTGTCCCTGCCCATGACAGAGGGGCTGGACTAGGTGATCTTTAAAGTTCCTTCCAACCCAAACCATTCTGTGGTTCTATGAAAATAATTTTTATATATATTGCCAATATAAACACAATTCAGTTTTGGGCAAAACATACTTTTTCTTAACAGCACTGGAAAATGGAAAAACCTTTTCCTCTAATGAGAAAATACCTGGTAGAGAAGAGACGATGGTGGGGGCTCAATACATGGTTGCTGATCTGGCAATGGTAACTCCTCCAAGAGATCCACATTGGACAAGGCATCCTCCAGAGTTACTTGAGCAGTCATTTTGCACCTGGTTAGAAAATACATACATAAATGTAGATATGTAGATGTGCACACATAGATATAACTTTAAATGTGTTACTATATACATGGTAAATAAATTAATAACATGAAGAGCAGGCAACTATTTATATTGTGGGAAATGGGAAGTTTCCCTTCAACCAAAACAGAAGGGAAACAGTCAAACAGAAACCCAGTTGACTTTCAAATACAAGTTTAAATAAAACTTTTCACACTAACATCCCTGTCCTTACTTTGAGGACTCAAGAAATGTTTCTCCTCCCCCACTGCTGGACACCAGAAATAGATCAAAAATAGAGGAAATGATGATGATTCTAAAGCTCAGGTTTGAGCCAGTGTACTTTCAAAACTTCATGCACTACAGCTTCTACAACCAAATCATGTTCAGGAGACCAGGCTGTCAAAAGGTGCCAGCAGTTTCCAGTGTTTCATGTCCTAGGACAGCCCGATCTGCTTTGGTAGCTGATGAGAGACCCCTCAGGGCCATGGCAATCTCCATAAACCTTTCACTGCTGCTGCTGCCTGGGGTTCTGAACCAAGAAGGGCAATGGGAAAAAATCTGGGCCTTCTGTGACCAGTGACCAAGCACTGCAACAGGTTGCCCAGAAAAATTGCAGAGTCTCCTTCACTGGAATTTTTCAAGAACTGCCTGGCTGCAATCCTGTGCCATGTGCTGCAGGATGACTCTGCTTCAGCAGGGAGGCTGGAGCAGGTGAGACACTGTAATCCCTTCCAACCTTACTCGTTCTGTGATGCTGTGAAAATTTAGGAAGAAAATGTGGGGTGGAACAATTCAGTCATCCACTATTGTATCATGACCTACTCATTCTCCTCGGTGGAGTGGAAAAAAAAATTATTTTTAAGGTAATATCTCTAATCAGGATGTCTCATTTTTTTGCAAGTTATTTCCCCCCATTTACTAGAGAAAAACCATACACCTGGTGCAAGGAGCAGCTGAGCACTGCCCTCAGCTCTAACCAGGAGGAAAGGAACACTGAACACCCACATCCTAGGGGAACAGGACCCTGCCAGGCATGTGACATCCCGTGGACTTATTACATCCCCACATAAAGGGAGGGTACAAGCAGATCCCAATGCAGCTTTGACAAAAACTCACTTCAAAACAGGTGGTATGGGCTGGTGATCCCACCGCTCACTGCACTTTTACTGGCCTGGCAGAAACACCTCCTCACTTTCTCTTGCCTAATTATAGATTTCTGGAGAAAGACCCACAGAAACAGCAGCTTTACCTCCAAGGAAGGGCTCAGCTGACAAAAAGCACAGAACCAAAACCTAAACCCAAGGAGAGAAAGCAACCAGGAGCTGGAATTAAGCAACTACCTGTCCATCTCCAGAGACCAATCCTGTGTACCAAGCTATTGCTGCCAAGCTAATGTACCACATATGGAGAGAGCTTGCCAACAAGTTTATAAACAACCAACAGAAAGATTCATAGGTCTGTTTCTTCTTGGATGCCCAGCCCAAACCTTGCTCCCAGCATGAGCATATCAGTTTTCGTTGAAATAAATAAATAAACATGCTCATATTGTGCAATTTGTGATCCTTGCCAAAAAAGGGATGAAGGACTGGACTGACAGGAGTGCTGGCTGGCAAACCTGTGCCAGGATGTTTGCCCAACACCTGCCTACACCCAGATCAAGCTCCAAAACAAGAACCACACTTATTCTCAAATTAGAGGACAGCAAAGAACATGGTGTCCTTCCTTCAAGAAATCAACACATGCTAAAAAACTTCCATGGCTGGGCAAAAGTCCTGTGGGGAGGTCAGACTGAACAGTTTTACCCCAGAGGAAACTGAGCTGCCAAGCAGTCAGAACATCTACAGATGAGACTACATCTATAGGCACTTTATAGATGTGTCTTTGTATCTATAAATCAAGCTTTAGCTAAAAAAGAAAACAGATTAACTGAGAGGTTCCTTCCAACTTGACACTCCTCTTCCTCTTAGCCTCCCTGTCAAAGTAGAAATGCCCAGTGTGCAGCTGCTTTGGGATGTGCTGGGGGTGGGATCAATGGGCCCACAGCCCACTGCCACCAGACAGGCGAATGGCCACAAAGCATTGGCTCCAAGAAAGCGCTACAAAAATTGTTCTAAAATCCATAGTGAAGAATGGCCAGCCATTCTACACCAAAAACTACTGCAACTATCTGTGTAAAGGGGAGGTGTCGCTGCATGCAAGGTAAGTACTATCACCCTCTCCCCAGTCCACACATCTTCCTTCTCCTCCTAAAACGTGGTCCACCAATGACTTGTGTCCCTGCTGTTGAACAGAGCCAGGAATTCATAAACTCCAAGCTCCTGACTTTTACTTCCCCAGCACTACAAGTGAATATTCTGAAGATGTAGCCCATGCATCCTAATTCTGAGAGCACACCTGCACGCTTTTGGCCTCAATATTTACAGCTGCACAGGAGTGCAGCTGATTCCTCCAGCATCAGCTATATTCAGACTATAGGACATTAGACTATCTGTGGATTTGTTTTTAATATGTAGAAAACAATTTAAAAATAGAACCCAAAATCCCAGCTGACTAACACTGCCACCTATTTAATAGCACAGGTCTGGGAAACCCTCACTGACAGGCCAGGGGCCCAAGCAAGAAACAAAAGCTTCCTGCTGCCCTCTGGGTTGTGAAAAGAGATACAGGAAGGAACACTTTTTGAAATCCTTCAGCATGATTTCCCAAAGCTCGGCAGTTTTCCAAGCAGGAGCACAAAAGCCATTGGGCACAGGGAGTTGTACGTGCCCTCTTGCTCTGAGGCTGCTCGCTGACAGCTCCGCTCTGCAATGGCCAGGTTCAATGTCCCTGCTCCCCAGCCTTTGCACTCCAGTATCTAGCAAGACATGAAAGAGGAAGCAGCTCCTTCCTGCCCAGCTTTGACACATCTGCAAACGTTGCAAGAGTGTGATTCACATTTCCCCTCACATTTCTGACCCCCCAGAGGAAAGCAGAGGAGTTTTGACAACAGCAACAGCAGGGCGACAGCTGGAACTGGCTCAGGGGTTTTCTCCCCTTCTTTATCTTTGTTGATAAACAAGCTCCAAAAGATAACAGCTGTTTCTCATGCACAATGATGAGGGGCTAGCAAAACCAGATTGTTTTTCCCCTAAGCTCAAGAAAATGACTTTGAGAAAAGCTAAAATTCCCAAGACACAAAATTGGATAGCTCTGCTTCCTTAATAGTCATGAGTTTTTAACAGATGAAATTACTGGGTAAAACAGCTAATATTTTAACAGATTCCTTTAAGGCAGAGAACATCAGAAACTTCAAAGACCTACTTAAAAAAAAGTTTGATTAGGAGTTTACATAAATGAGAACAGACTAAAATGCTGTAGTCATACTCATCATCATAGCTATACAAGGACACTTACCCAAACTGAGATCTTTTTTTCATATTAAATTCCTACAAAGCTGTGTTTTCAGTTCTCCCTCATGAAATTCCCCAGGACAGCTTTTCTCAGGCAGAAGACATGTAAGCATTACTTCTGAGGTAATATTTTTCTCTTTGGTATCTTTTTATGACCCATCCTTAAAGCACTAAAGTAAAAATGTATGAACAAGAACATGTTTTCCTGGTTGTACACAACTTAATTAGTGAATATTCAACATTCATGGTCTGACATTCTCCCATGAGGAGAGAGAATCACACACACCAGCAAGCTGTTTTGCTAAATGTTGGTGTTTGATGAGCACACACAGCTTTCTAAGCAGGGAAAAGCAACACCTGCGCCAATTCCCAGTTCCTTTTTCTGGATTTCAAAGCAAGAAAATCCCTGTCTGAAAAGAACTTCAGCCTCACAATACCAAGTCCCACCATGTCCAAGGGTCAAGATATATCAGTCCCAGGGTTTGGGGTTCTTTTAGTATATTAGTGAAAGGTCACAGAGTAGCTTAAACTAAGAGATCCTCTTTTTCTTCACTTCTGAAGGGCATGAGCACCACATGGGCCTGACCTGCTCAGAACAGCTTGTGCTGTGGAGAAGTGCTGAACTGAACTGTCTCTCACATTTTGCCCATGTGAAAAATGAAGCCAAAATAAAAAGCTCATTCAGCATTGTTTACATTTTGATTTCACTTCAGAACCAGATTATTATTGAAAATATTCACAAAAAAATAGTTGTCAACCTTTTTAAAATGTCCTAACTCTGCACCATTGCTCTCAGCCCTGTAACTGCATGTAAGTAGTGCCCTGCTAACAACATCGATTTGGTATCTAGAGGAGATGGTTGTCACTCCTAGTGAAGATACCATTTCCACTTCTCCATCCCTACAGAATAATGTCTAAGTCTCTGCAGAAAATCTATATTCTTAATACTAAGCATATCAGAAAACAGCCAGCATGCATCTCTCAGCCATGCTCTTTTGGGCCTCCTCAAGCTTCAGATTATTTGTAAGAAAATATTAACAGGAGCAAATTATGAAGAAAAATGTTTGAGACAAAAGAAAAAAAAAAAGGAAAACTGACCAGAAGAAATAATAAGAGCTACAGAAGGTAAGGACTGAGAAAGCAGAGAATAAAGCATTAATTTCAGAATCACTGTGAGAGAATGGATTGCTGCAACTATTCTGTTCTCAAAATCAGAAGTTAAAAAAAAATCCCCCAAATACTAGAGAGTTAAGTAACAAGCTTTTAAGCTTTCTTTCAGTGATAAGAGTTAAGCAAGACCCAGCCTATTAATAGCTGAAACAGGAAAAAAACACGCTTGATGATACAAGACAGTTCTTATACATGTTCAGTAGAAGTGCATAGAATCCAACAAATATAACTTGTAGTTATATAAATGTGGGTAAGGCAAATGAACTTAGATAACTGTACCCTTATTGAGATCTTCTTCTAAGTGTAGAAATTACCACACAGTTCCTCTTTATCCTATGGCCAAGACTTCCCAGAAATGTCCTCTAATGGTCTTATGAAATTATCCAGCTGAGTTTCAAAGACATTGATTCCCAACATTAAAGTTCTACCTCAAATAACTGGGTTTGATGATATCTACTTACTGGTGAAAAATAAAACTCTTCACCACAAAAGTTATCATGCAAAGATATGGCTGTGTTAGACAAGACAGGGAGATGATGAGGTTGGTATCATGCTACCACAAAACATTTCAAAAAACCCAAAAGGTATATTGAGCATCTTGAAAATACACAGGGGAAGAATGGAAAGTGCTTGGAGAATACAGGTACATATGCCATTTAAATTAATTGCAAACTGTCAGTATCACCTGCACTAAGATTGCCAAGTGAACATTTCCACAGAAAACCGATAAACGGTATAATTCAGTCCGATATATATATTATACTGATAAAGAGTATAATTCATAATTAATAGTAAAATTAGTATAAATAGTACAATTAATAGCTATAAAAATAAAGGTAGAAAATATCAAGCTACAGTGAAAGCCAACTTCAGAAGATTTGGACACACATTTACTTTATGACAATTCTGGCTTTACTTTATGGAAGTTGGAGTAACAGTGTTCAACGTCCCTGAAATAAACAAAAATAATTAAAATCTAAATCCCACAGCTGACAGGCCCTTTTTTCCTTTGCATCACTCACTCAAAATTTGGCACCCTGAGGGCATCTAAGCACCCTCGCTTTGAAATCTCCAAGGATTTATCCTCACACAACCATCAGAGCAGTAAGACAGCAGACTTCCCTCTTGAAGCACAGTGCATTGCAGCAGGTAACAATCTGGAAATGGATTTCCAGGTGTTTTTTGCTGTCAGCTCCTTACAGTACATCTCCTGGTATATTGCTGCATACTGGAAACATCAGACAGTGGACACAACTGTGTCTACTGCAGTTCTTGCTTTACTTTATGGAAGTTGCAGCTACAATGTAAACTTCCCTGAAATAAACAAAAATAATGAAAATCTAAATCCCACAGCCGACAGGCCCTTTTTCTGCAGTGACAGCAGAGCAAACCTCTCCTGAAGTCCTGTACTCTTTGGAACTACTGCTCCAGACCCTCTCCCTCCTGGGCCCAAAAGGCACATCCATCCCAGCACCTCTGACAGCGCCTGGGAAGAGCTGAACGTGCAAACATTCAAGTCACTGCTGAATCTCAGGGTGAGAAGAGTCAGAGGGATATCAGCATTGATCTTATCTCACCATCTTGATACCATGGTACCCACTATAATATTTTTTGTATATTAGGGCAACAAAAAATAACAAACAAAAAAAAAACCAAAACAAAACAAAACAAAAAAGTTGTTTTCCACATCTTTTAACTTTATTTAACCAAAAGCTCACAGGAAACTGAGTTTAAATGTAGCATGCATTCATTCAAAATGCAGATATTTGCACTTCAAACAGCCTGAAACAGTCCAGGACAAACACCTGCCATAGTCCCCAAAGTGCAGGGCGAGTCCCCAGGCCTGGGGAGGCGAGTGTGGGGCCCTGATCCCAAAGGGCTGGATCAGCAGCCCTGGGCTGCAGCTGCAGCCAGGGATCACGCTCTGGGCTGGCATCAGCACAGCCTGACCCACTCAAGCACAGCTTCTCTCTCTTTACCCACAGCAGGACAAGTTCCCACAGAACATTCAGAGGTCTGTGAGTGGCACAAGCAAATGTGCTGAGCACACCCCACCTCCAGCTGCACCCAGCCCAGGGTAAGCCCTGGACACCAGCACACGTCCATCAGCAATAAAGCACATGCAAAAATCAGCTGGAGAATGCAGCCCAAGGAAGGAGAGGGGCTCTGGGACACCCAGGGAATCTGTTTGGGTTACACCATTCTCTACGTAACCCAAAAAGCTCTCCAAGACTGGAATTTAAAGTGATAAAAAAGTTATTTCATATTAAAAATATGGAAAGGCATCATGCCAAAGAGTGAGTTAATTAAGGTGGAGTTTCAATGACAAAAAATTGCTGGACTGCAGAAATTTTTGAATATTTTCTGACTTTGCAGATGAAAATAGTGTTTCATTTGACTGAAAAATGATGTTGGGAGGGGATGCCCCATGCCTTTTTGCAGTCCACTGGACACATTTTGGTTCTGAACAGATGCATTTGATCTCCAAGTGCTTGTACATGTTCCCAGGCTCAAAATAAGCCAAAGAGGAAGTATGTCTACACTTTAAACAGCAACTCCCTTTGACACTGTGTCTCTTTTTTCCCAAATCTGCAAAAGCAGAATCATTGAATCTTAAATTAAAATATGGCATCATGGTACTGAAGATTTAAATTGCCGTGCAATCCATTAACTGAAATATGTATCCACACAAGCGGTTTTTGCCTAAAATAAATTATTATATATTAATATAAATATTAATAACTAAATGCCTTTTGCATAAATAAATCAAAGCTTACCCTACTTAAAAGGACAGATGAAAATCAGGAAAATTTAATGTACTGCAGTCGAAGAGGAAGAAGAGAATTATTTATTTACAAAAAATATTATTTACATATTATTTACAAAAAAAAAAAAAAAAAAGGCAAATATATTCCACAGTCCACACACTGAGGGAAAGAAATTCAAATGTAAGTATACTTAAAAAGATGATTGACTGGCCTGCTGAACTGGGGTCTTCAGGATCAGCCACAGTAAACTCCATGGCAACTGCTGACAACATTCCCACAAGAATAGAATTGGTCAGCACAGCAGCAGAAGTTAAGTTTTATCCCTACAGCAACACAACATTTTCAGGTTTTTTGTTCCATTGTGTCATTTTTCTATATTACTGGACTGCAGAAAATCAATTAAATAATTTTACTATTAGGAAAATGTGATTAAATATTCAGTGTAATGTTCCTACTCAATTGAAACCATGAGATTCCAATCACAAAGGGCCCTTGTAATAGAAGGAGAATGAAAGGAATGGAATTTCTCTTCCAAGAACAGCACAGTAATTACAAAAATATTCATTTTTATTTCAAACCTCCAAGATCTGTCTCAAAACCTCCCTTTTAGTTCTATTTTAATTAAATTTTGAACACCTCAGCCATTCAAGTGCTGACCAATCAATTCAGACCAAGAAAAAAATATTTTACACCCTGATAGCTAAAGCACTTCAGAGAACAGCAACACGATGGATTTTCTCTGTTAGAATGCTCTTTTCCTGTGCCCTGGACAGGACAATCTGCCTTTTTGCCATGCAGATCAGCCTAAGATGTTCCTTTTGGGACCGGAGCTCCTTTCCGTTCCTAAGCAACAGATTTGCATAAGCTGAAGGAGCAAAGAAAAATGCTTTTCACATCATTTACTGGCCTGCCTGATTAAAGTAAAAGACGGAAGAAAGCAAACAGCAGCTGACAGTCCTTTGTGCAACAGATTTGACATACTGTTAAGCTTTCAAAAATACATCTGCAAACGGAATTTAAAAACAGGCTTAATATGTGAAAAAGAGAAAAAAAATTCCAGCACTGTATTACCCCATCCAAAGAGCACAGCAAGTCCCAGAAGAATGGCCATATAATAGAAACGATTACTTCAGTATCAGACTCCTACAGGGAATGTGGCTCACAATAACTGCAGGCTTCCACAAGCAGCCACAGACTGGGGGAAGAACATGAGGCTAATAGCATGGGAGGAAATATTTTTTCTTTAATTTTTTTTTTTTTTTTTAGCAAATCTCAGCTTCCTGAATTAAAAGCTCTTTGTGTTCAGTCACATGTGAATTTTTCATGCAATCCACACTGCTACCTGTCCAGCTTCTGTCTCCTGCAGGGAAATATCCCAGCAAGCAATCCCCATGCCTTCCATCTCTTTACCCAAGCAAAGTCTGTGCTATGATTGTGCAAGTAAGGTTCAAGTGCTCAGTGATACACCACTCTTATCACCTGAAAAACTCAATTCTGGGCAGTATCAGTAGGCAACAGCAGCACCATCGATGCAACATAAAAGCCACACTTGAGTGAGTCAGTAGAGTCACTCCCACAGGATAAGCAAGGTCAGAAGGACAGCCCTGCCAAGGATGCTGTCAGGGAGCTGAAATGGCTCGCTGACACACTGACCACCAGGACTTGGAGAACAATTAGTTATGCTTGTCAAGTAACTTCCCTTTCACTATCCTGGATGAATTCAAGCACTTTCCAATAAAAGGAAGGTCTGGCACTCTACTATCATCACAGCAGATTAGGAATGGGGCAGTCTTGGGCTCTTTGAACCAAGCCTAGTCCAAGACTGGTCAGGGATGGCAGTCCAGAATATCTCTTGTTGAAGCCTCATGTATGTCCACTAATGACTCCTCTTTACAGCATCAGTAGGAAAACTCTCCCACAACTAGAGAACACAGAGCAACCTCAGCACTCCTGTACCATAGCACCTGGCTGGAGTCACTCTATTTTTGCTAGCAAGGCACCACAAGAGTGAATTTATCTTTTCCTGACGTGTTAGCAGCCAGCAGGAGCACATGGATGAGCACATACTAATTCTAAGCAGCAGCATCTGCAGTGGATGATGTTGAAGCAGCAAAGTAACAACCAGGTATTTCAAAGGGTAGTCTGGCCAGTACCATGCATCTGCAGCATCATTCCACATCTTGAAGCTTTAGAAGAGAGATACAACTTCCTGATGTTAAAATACAGAGTAAAATGCTATCCCTGTGTAGGAAGCTCAAGAGGAGGATGCACACACTTCAAAAATTAAAAATTAATTTGTTCATTCCACTTATTTTATTTGAGAATCCACTGTGATGGCATGGGAGAAGCCTAAGCCTCTAAAATTTCCTCCAAAAGTATCTCACTTAGATGAACAAGGAGGGAGGGCCAGTCTCTAAAGTTTGTCCTGAAGCATGCAACCCCCCTCTGCAATGGCACTTGTGCTACAAGAATTCACAGAGGTGTTTTGTTTGGTTTGCTTTATCTGTGAACCAAAGTCTGAAGCCCAAGACAAGTCACAAATGTAAAAAAAAACAAATCTGCTGTTGATGGAGCTAGATGGCCGAGAGGGTTTGTGCTGGTTTACTAATTAGTTCTCACAGAACTGGGTTTGTTCTGAGTGAACTAACTAATATACAGAATGAACGCCCTTCTGCAATATTTGGTCTCTTCAGACTGCAATGAAGCTAGAGATTTAAGCATTGTTTCATTTTAGGTTAGGTGTGCTGAGATCTGTCTTGCCACACTTACTTGCCTTACTCTATTAACATTCTCTGGTATTACACCTTTGAATTGCACCATTTCACCTTCCTGACCACCCCCCTCACCTTCTCTTTTTTGCATTCTTTTCCTCTCACCCAGTTCACTCTTCCACACCCCTTTTTAGTCATCTCAGTTTGCTGCCATTTTTGCATTCTGCTGATGCTGCTCTCTCCTGCAGCTGTTCTCAGCAAGCATTTCTGCTGTATTTGTTCCTGATCCTGCTCCTGCTGCTGCACGGGTGGTAGGAAGCAAAGCTGCACAGCAGTGCTTTGGAGCAGACTGAAGTTTAGCACAGAAGCACAGCACTTACAGCATGTGAAAACTACAACTACAGCTGTGAAAAGCTCTTTCACTTCTTAGCAAAGGTAACACTCCCACTGTGAACACTCTGCAAAGAATGGGAAAGGGAGCAGCAAAAGCAATAACCACCCCAGAAAGGAGAAAGGAAAGCAAGTTCACATGGGATGAGCCTGGCACGGCTCAGGATGAAGTCTTCCATCACTGACTGCTCACACCTGCTCAGCATGGTTTCCTTGGCTGCCCTTGGTGTGTGGTGTATTTACTGCTGGTACTGTAATCAAAAAGGGCACACCTGTGTAGGTGGGCTGAAAGGAGCTGGGGGAGCTGAGCACCCCTGTGGATGGAGGACGGTCATGTTACAGGAAAAAGAGATGAGCCTCAAAGATGGAAAGACAAGAGGCTTCAGGTTTCCATCCAAGCAACAGCACAACCCCTGAACCTTAGACAAACTGTTTCTTTGCACTCATAGAATGGCACTGGCTGAAAGGGACTCTAAAGACCACACAGTTCATCTCCCCTGCCATCAGCAGGAGCACCTTCCACTAGACCAGGCTGCTCAAGGCCCCATCCAACCTGGCCTTCAGCAGGGATGGGGCACCCACAGCCTCTCTGGGCAACCTCTTCCAGTGCCTCACCATCCACACAGTCAGGAATTTCTTCCGTATCTTTTAGCTAAATTTCATCTCTTTCAGTTTGAACCCATTACTCCTTGTCCCATCACCACAGTTCCTGATAAAGCATGTGAGTTCTGCACTTTAATTTCACAAGAATGGAGAGAAATAAAGAAAAACAACACTGTTTTCTCGGGGGAGGGGAGGACAGCACTCTCTTCCTCAGCCCAGTTACACAGATGGCTGCTCCAGGGTCAGCCTTGCAGCTCCTCAGGGGGCTCTGCTGGGCACCAGCCCTGCCTGTGGGAAGGACACCCCCTCACCACTGCTGGGGCAGCCCCCAGGTCCCCCTTGCACGGTGCCTCTGCATTTTGCATCAGCTCCATCTCACAGCTCATGCCCCCAGTGACACGACAGGCACTCATTACATCCAGTGGGGTTCTGCAATGCAAGCCTGCAGCTGAAGCTCTGCCTTGAGTTTAAAAATCGAACAAAGGCTTCAATAAAAGTTACTCTGAAAGAGAGGCTGTCTGCAGTGATTCTCACTCCTTCTCTATACCTGTAGGTACTTGCTAAGTCAGCAATACAACACTCTCCACTTTCAGTTAAAAAAAAAATACACAGCTTCATCTGAATAATAAGTTGGAAGATATTTTAGGCAAATTTGTACTATCCATGCTTAAAAGTAGCTTTTCATTTATTGTCTAAATCAGTACAATAATAATGTACATTATGTGCATTTCTGTGAGGAGAGAGTGAATCAGACAAGAAGTAAATAATGGTTTAATAGTTATCTTAAAAAAACTAAGAAAATAGTAATGACCAAGTAGAAAACAAAAATAAATAAATTTTAGTTTCTTAAGCTCTCTTTTTCCTCAGAAAAAGTAGTTTTAGTTTCTTAAGCTCTCTTTTTCCTCATCATCTGTAGTATTTTATACAAGAAAATACACAATTTCAGTGAAAATTCATTCAAAGCACTACTTCAGATATCACCTAACAAGCCTTCACATCTATCTTGAGCAGTGTATCATGACAGTTTGCCTGAACTTCACACTCAGAATCTATCATTCAGTGTACTCTCCTTATTGATTTTATATCACTGAAACCACTTAAAATAATTAGAGGTATACTGAAAGAAGGCTATAAATAGCTTCAGGTCAACAGCATTTTTATTTCTGCCAACAAAGTGTCCATGTCCCTGTCAGAATTAAAGTATTTTAAACTGAAGTACACTACTAATATATTTTTATGTAAACTCTGGGAAAAAAATCTCTTGTTTAGATGTAGAGCATAAAGCAAGGATCTCCAAAAGCACCTTGTGTCATTTGCACAGCTGGAATCACTTCTTAGCATGTCAACTCTTGAGACTCATGTCCTAACACAAAACCACAGTATTGGTTTTTAAATCTATTTGTTTCTAAAACCAAAAGCACCATTTAATTATTTTTCTTTTACTTTAGAATAAAGTAATTAATAAGAACATTACTGAGACTCAACCCTGCTAATCATTTGCAGAGTGTCATCTAGTAAGCATAAGTCTACACACTGACTGAATTCTTAAGATGCCTTTCAGTGGAGGGAGAGGAGGGGGGATGGCATTTTTTTCCACCAAATGAGCAATTACAGGCTTTAAAAAGTTTGTCACTCTATTACCCCCTGACCAACAGTGACGGAAAAGAGATCTGCAAAAACCAGCCATGTGAAAGGCTTGCTGAAAGACACTGTTCAACTGAGAAAATCTCACAGTGTATGGCTCAGGCAAAGAGAAATCCTACAAGTTCACCCCACAAATAATCACTTTGTAAGCTGGGAGCACTCACAAACTGGGAAAAGGAGGGCACCACAGCCTGCATTTACCTCTGCCCTGGCATTTACCTCTGATGAAAGCAAGAACAGAAGTGCCAATTCCATGTGTTACTGACTACTTGAACAAGAAAAGCTTTAGTCAAGCTACCAGGTAGAACATCCACTCTGGTGGAGGACACTCACTTCAAGCTCTGCCTAGGCCAGAGCACCTGTCCTGGCAACACACAGAGAACCACAGAATAACCACCCAGTCAAAAACTACCGTGCTCACTTTCACTGCTCTGTAGGGGCTGAGAAGAGCACAGCAGGACCTCACAGCTTGGCTAAGAGGGCTGCAAATCCACGGCAGACCAAGCTGGCTAAGTCCCACCAGCGGGTGCCTGGCAGGCAGATAGTGTAGCAATGAAGGGATTCCCACCCTGAGAGCCCTCCTGAGCTCACCATCACACTGATGCCCTGCTGGGGTCCCTTCCAGCAGGAGCAGAGGTCTGGCAGAATGAAACAGCTACAGAAAATGTGGGGAAGGGATAGAGCAGCAGGACACAAGTGCTGCTCCTCAGGAGCAGGGACCACCAGCATCTCCCAGCTGGGAAGGCTGGGAGAGATGGGCTCCCTCTCCAACACCCTGAGCCAGATCTGTGCTCAGCTTGGCTGCCCACAACCTTAAATCACCTCTCCCACAATGGTCTTTCTGCAGAAAGGCTACACAGATATAAATTCACTTGATATCTGCTGATGCTCAGCCTGAGAGAAAGAGGGTTTCTTCTGAGATGGCAAATGCTTGATGATTATTTGTGCCATACCTACCTTTACCATAACTCTGCTTTTTCCAGTTTAAGTCCAAGATAGCCACCTTTGCCCCAAAACACTGAAGTGTGTGAATACAGGATTTTCTTCACAAATATTTGTGAGTGCACATATATTTACAGACATAACAGAGGCAGTAAACAGTACATACTAACACAGAGAAAAATCTTTCAAGTCTTATGAAGAAAACATGCTTCAGGATTTTCGCCAGTGTGTTTACAAGAGATAAGGAGCTGCCTAAAATATCTTACAACATTTTTGGTGCCAAGAGATAGAAAGATTAACTGCTGTTTTGCAACCTCTGTCTTCTTGTAGCAAGTCCCATCAATGCATCATACATTATTTTTACCACCAGAAAGGCAGTGATGTGGATTAATGGAATTACATTTTAACAAAGCAAATCAATAGGCACTCTGTTATCAGTATTACACAGCAAAGTGTGCCCCCGAGCCCTACTAATGTCATCTTCTAAGGGCAGACATGCAGTAAAGAACAACCCTGAACTGACGCATGTAGCTTAAAATATAAAGCACCATTACCAAGCTCTGTGTGAGTTTTTGTAGGTATACAGTCATATTTCACAATGTTGAAATGTCCTCCTTACATTTTACTGTCTCAGCTCTGCATAAAAACCAGGACAAGGATAGGCGGCTTTCATTTGTTGTACGTACAAATAACAACGTAGCCAAAAAGTAGCAAGATGACCTTCAAGAGTAAAGTCTGCCAGAGGCCACTTGAAACAAGGTATATTTTCTCCCGATCAGAAATTTAGAAATCTGTTACATTTACTCCTCCATCCCTGGGAACATGAAACAAATCCCAATCCCACAGGCACGGATGGACCCACCTGGAACCACTTCAGTGGCCACGCACGCCTGGGCTGTGCCAAGCTCCTGCAGCATCCCCAGGTAAACCAGCACCTACCCTGGCTCAAGCATAATTGCTTATTGACTTGGGGTTTGCCATAGTAGCTGCAGTTATTTAAAAATGTATAAATAGTGGGAATGCAGAAGGTCACACAGTCACTGTTCCAAGCAGTGAAGTCAATCTCACAGCTGACTTCCAGCTCAGCAGGGTAAAACTTGCTGCCCAGCATTCAAGTTTACTTTACTTGTTGGTACAGCAACAAGTAAACCAAGGAACCACTTGAACTTGCCCGGAGAACATAGGGCAAAAACTGTAAAATGAAACCCACTTGATATGCACACAGAGACATGGAAATTACATTAAAATTAATTTTCTCTTGTATAGCACTGCAAGCAGTTCTAGCAGCTTTCAGGCCAGAGGATGAATACAACTGTTCCCACAAATAAAGAGCTTTGTGGGGATTTTTTTGTTCCATCTTTTTGTTCCAACCTTGCAGCTCAATTCCAACCACTCTGAATTTTCCACCTCGACCTCAATATCTTGAAAACCTTCAAGAAACAAACTTTAAAATAAAAATCAGATATTAAACAATTTAGGGTTATGGCAAGGTTTTAAACCCTACCCTCAGGAACAAGCCACCTTCCAAGACAAATCTCTGCCAGAATGAATAAACAAAGCACTAAGCAAAATTTAAGGAGTGTGTCAGACAAATATCTAACATGGAACACAGAGCTAGAACAGATTCCTGGTAACTACTTAATTATGCTACAAAGTCAGCATAATGGACCAAGAGAATCTCTTGGTTTAAGCCCAGAGGACAATTTCCATCTAAGGCAAACTGAAGAAATAAGAATTTTGTTAATGAATACTTTGAATACTGCAAGTGCATCACTAAAGCACTATGAGCTTTTTTATAAGCCACACATTCAGAAGTTAAAAACTGAAAAGTCTGAATTGTTTGTGACATTCCCTTTCTTATAATATACGTTTTCAAAAAAAAATTAAACAATTTAGACAATTTGGCTCCATTTAAGTTTGAATGTTGTGATATCTATTATGGGAGAAATTTTTAATTAGCAGGGCTGAGTGTACCACTCCATTCAAACACCACTCCACTGTCAGCGTCAGGACTCTCAAAAGAAACTGACAAACCCAAGACCTGTACACAAAACAAAGTCTTTCAAGCAGGGATGTTGGGGGGTGGGAGTGTTTGGGTGTTTTCCTAAGACTCAGAGAGGTTTATTCTCAGAATACATAAACAAGCTGACAATCTGAAAACCAGAATATATTAGAGATATTCCATCAAGTACATAGTCCCTATTTAAAAAAAAAAAATCTAAGCTGCTACAAAGAAAGACTGATGTACACTTTTTAGAGGGCAAGCCAAGCAAACTTTGATGATACTGGGGTTAAGCCTTCCCAATGCTGTACAGACTTCTTCCAAATTCCTCCTCCTCCCTCCTGGCAGCTACAGAGACAACTGGCTGCCTACACCAGCCAGACTTCACAGACCAGTTGCCTGGGAAAGCTTAAAGACTCTTTTATACTAGAACAGGAGAAACTTCACGTTTACAAAAGTTTTTTTTTAAAAAGGTTTTTAGAGATAAAAGTGAGACTTAAATGAAGACAAGAATCAGAACTTAAGTCAGGAGCAGCAATGCTTTTTCTATCACATAGCTCAGACATTCTCTGAGCATAAAACAGTTTAACTACAATTAATAAAAACATAATTCAGACATTGCTGAATTGCACTACAGTATTATTATAAATTCAATTTTAAAGAAAACACTACCACACAACACTGCATATGTACACGTTCAGTAAGCTTATTATAATAAAGTTATGCCAAATAAGTAACTGGAATGCAATAAAGACTGGAGTCCTCATTAGCCTAAGCTTTCCATTTCCCACAGTTTACAGAAAAGCCTGCTATGACCTTCTAATTAACAAGAAATTCCTCCAGCTAGCTTTCCTCCTCCTTCAATGCACGCTCTCCAGCCAGCACTTCAGGCAGACTGGCTGCATCCCACAAAGGCAACTTCCTCCCAACAGCCTTGCTGGCACAAACAACCATTTACATGTCTAAATGCTACTTCAACCTGCCATCAACAGCACAGGAATAAAAATCAATGCAATGAGAGCCCACCGAAAGGCAAAATATTAGCAGAGATGTTGATGAACTACAGGAATACTCAGAAAGACGAAGTGCACGTTTGTCTTCACCTCTGCTCATTAGAGAGGAGGGATGGGGTGGTAGACCCTCCATCTGGGGATTTTCAAGCTTACAGTGCTGCTGCCATTACAGCATAGTTATTTTTATTGGATAATTCTCGAGTTCCTCATGAGGAAGTTATTCCACGTCCTTAGACAGACACTCCAGATCACCTCCTTCCTCTGAAGAGGGAGACAAACCTGCATAGAGTTTTTTACTTTTATTTTTTCCCCATCTAGCCCACTCCAAGACAGCCTAGGAGGCAGAACTCTGACCACTCGAGCGCTGCAGACACAGGGGCCACGCAGGGGAGAGAGAACAAGCTAGCCCTTACTCCAGAAACACAACCCAAGAACGGCGTTTCGGTGCCCGCCGCTGAGGGACCCGGCCCGCCCGAGGCCAGGGCCGCCCGCCCGCGGCTCCGCACGGCCCTTCCCGCTCCGCCCCGGGCACCGCCCGAGCAGCGGGACCCCCGCGGCACCTCCCAGCCCCGGGAGCCCCACACACCGAGGGGGGACGAGGCAACCCCAATAAGAGCACGGAGCTCCCGGTTACCGGCGAGAGGGGCGCGGCGGGGGCGCGGACCCGCAGATGAAGCGCCCGAATCGGGGGAGGGCCCCGGGAAGCGCAGCTCACCCGCTCTCCGCCGGCTCCTGGGAGCGGCGCTGCCCGGCGGCAGGAGGAGCCCGTCTGTCTGTCTGTCTGTCCGGCCGCCTGGAGGCTCCGCTCGGCCCGGCCGCCGAGGGTCGCGTCGGGCCGGCGGCTCCGCTCCTGGGCCGCGCCTGGCTGGGAGTTTCCTGTGTGAGTCACTTCAGCCGGGAGTTGCGCAGGGAAACACCCTTCCTGCCGCTCCAGCTCCTCCTCCTCATCCCAAACCTGCCGCCCCTTCCCGCCCCCGGCAGCCTCCGGCCCGGCTCCTCCTCCTCCGGGGAGCCGGGAGTAATCCCGGATCGGCCGCCGGGACCGGCCCTTTGCTGTTAATGAAAAGCACTTTTTCTGTGCATGTACACGGGGCAATCTGCCTCTCGGAACACAAATCTACGCCCAGAACAACCGTGCCCACTCGTACGAACCCCGCACAGTGCCATCCAGTGCCCGCCCCAGCGCCATCGCAGGGAAAACCAGCGCCACAGGGCACCGGGGGTGGCGGTACCAGCTCAGGGCCGGGGCTTCCCGCTTCGCAACTTCGCCAGCACGGTGAGGGAAAAACACCAGCCGTAAGGATGAAAAACCTAACCTTTAACAATCAAAAGGGATCGAGTGGGAAACCCCTTTAAACATCCTGCAGAGGGTGCTCATGTCTGTGGTGTTTGTATTGAAATAACCACACTTCATTAAAATCAAAACCATAAAAACCAGGCAGGTTTGGCAGCCTCCCACTTGAACTTTTCTGTAAATGACACCAAACATCTGTACTTTCTCATTTTAAACTTTTCTTACTTTTTCCATGCAGTGTTCTCCCACTGAAGTTCAGCTTTACTTAATTGTTCAAGATTCCAACTAATGACCTTGACACTGCACCACAAACTCAAACTGCCCATTCTTTTTATGGCAGAAAGAATCCACAAACTACTGCACATAGGGAACAGCCACCTGAGAGCATGGGAACTTGCAAACAATTTTTCATCAAAGCTTCATATTTCCTTGTATTTGTCTGCTTTAAGCTACATCCAACATTTTATTTACCCTCTCTATAATCATAATCAAACTGCACACTGTTGCCATAGCAAGCACTTCTAAGTCTCTGTTTTCAACAGCTTTTCAGGGGACACTGTGCTATTAATGATTTTTGTGCTGAGAACAGAATAATTAGTCCTTTACTTCAATTATCGGTTGTTGGGTTTTTCCCAAAAAGTTTGCACTCCCTCAAGTTTCTTTAAAGAACCTTTTTGTAATAGCATCTACAAGAAAGCCTGTGAAGAGTGGGGATAAGGCGCCAGACCCCCAGTTTTCATTATTTCAAATATGATCTAATCCAATTATTCCACTCTTTCCATGTCATCAAGAATTTCCACAGCTTGTGGAGAAGTTATGCATCATTGCAAAATGTTATCATTAGCATTTCATCATATCACAGAGACATCTTCATAGCAATGGTTTTCTCCAAGTACTGCAACATAGTCTTTTCTATGAAACAATTCATTTTCTAAGACATGGCTGCTATTCTTCTCTGTCTGTATATATTAATGAACATTTTGAGTGCATATACCAAATGAATTAATTTCAATCCCTTTCAACCATCACAGTTCTTTATCAGCCAAACTTCTTTACCCAGCTTAAGCAAAAGTGTAAAATACAACCAGAGGTGGATGCT
The DNA here is from genome assembly GCA_013401375.1 of Spizella passerina. Lineage (NCBI taxonomy): Eukaryota > Metazoa > Chordata > Aves > Passeriformes > Passerellidae > Spizella > Spizella passerina. Next base: position 30,968 of record WBNQ01034388.1, read on the forward strand.
TCCATTTCCAAAGTGACACCTGATTGTCTCCAGTGCCATCCATGCTATGCCCTTTTCTGCAAATTCCACTCGGGACAAGGAGCTTGATTAAGTAAATTACTCACCTTTGTAAAGCAGGATTAATTTGTTTCCTTGTCCTGAGCAAGTGCAAATTCAGAACAGCCATGTTAATGCAGCCCCTCAGCCTACATCAGCCATAAGACATCTGTTACCAGGCACAAGAGAGCAGCAAGGACAGCAAAGTCGAATGCTCCCCACGAGATCTGATCAACAGCAGCTTGCCCCCACATGGGCAATACTTCATAGCCTGCCAGTCTGTCCCAAGCAAGACCAACACTGTGGCTCCCCTACTTGCTGACAGCCAGCTGGTGCCAGGAGCAGCTGCTCTGTATGAAAGCAAGACTGCCAACCAGCACCATCCTGTCCAGGAAACAACAGCTTGTCACAAGGATTGGCTGATGCCCCAGATCTTGCAATCTCCATCTAAATAACTGAGCGGGGAAAGGAGCTGCTTCCCCACTGATTGGGCAATCTGCTTTTTATTAGCATTCCTATACATAAGATCATACAAAAAAAAATAGATGATGGTACACAGCTACTCATGATCTGAGTTGGTTTTTTCTATTACTTGATGTAGGAATTACACAACAATCACTTTTTGCCTTCTGAATGTCTATGGCCTCATGTAACATGTGATTTGCCTATCAGAACCATTTTAAGTGTGCCCACAGAATACCATTCCAGTTGCCTGATTTAATCCTGTAATGCCTCCACAACTCCCTGCTCTTTCCACTTTGGTGGAATTTAAATAGTGCAATGACAGTACTTGATTAAAGATGTTCAGCAGGTCTCCATGAGCTGCTTCTCCCTCTACTGTATTTGTCCTTCTCAATTATCCCTACCACACTGAACACAGAACTTCTAGATGTAGCTAGAGAGACGTGTATCTACATATTCCCAATCAAACCACTAACTGATATCCTAGCCTCTGGAAGTTAAGTGTGGTTTTTATCAGGCCAGACTTAGGGCAGTTTGAGATCCTTTCTTGGGTGGAATTGATTTTAACCCATGCCTGTCAACAATCTAAATTTAGGAAGATCTGCAACAGTAATGTATCATTGTCTTGGCAATTTATGCACGCTGTACCTAAACCACACAAGTATCAGATAATAGGGTAGTAACGAGCTTAACACAATTGTCTGAAGACTGGATTTGCCTTTGATTAAGGCACTATGCTACAGGACAGCCACAGGTCTACCTCCTGAATTCCAGCTAATTTCACTTTATTTTTACTTTTCTTTTAACCATTTATCCAAAGGCAATGAAGGAATCTTTTCCAAGAGCCCACAGGATTACACTGAAGAGTTTCATTCCACAGCAGCCACAGGACTCAACAGGAGGCCTGTGGTTCTGCCAGTGGATGTCTGCTATGTCTCAGATGGTGATGTTACTCTCTGGTTTGGCAGGTATTTTGGTGTTTAAGCTTAACAATATATCTAGCTATTCATTTAATTTTTCTTACCTTCATGAGTTCAGAGATTTTTCATCCTCATAAAGAACACAGGAACTTGTCTTGATTTGACACAGAAAGGTATTTACAAAATCACGGTATGCAACAGTCCCAACGACCTCAAGAACAGAACATTGTACAAGAAAATAGGTAATTGTCCATAAATCAATTTAAAAATTAAATCCAACTTCTGGCAACGTATCAGCCACTTGTGCATACTCTAAAGAACTGGACAAGATTTTTCACACCAGAAATCAGCACAGACTTAGTATTGTATGTGGCAAAAGGTTTAAAGCTCAACAAGGCTACAAAAACAAGATTCCACACTGAATACAGTAACATATTATTTCAGCTCTCAGGAGATAGGCACTGATGAAGAGGACACAGCACTTGGGAGAGCTTAAGCAGAAGAGACCAAGCATAAAGCAGCATCTCAGAGGTCTCAATGAGCAAAGTGAGAATCTGACCCACAGCAAGAAGCCTACACCAGCTACCTGAACACATAACTCCTATTAGGAGTCCTCCACTTCACAAGGCCTTACACAAATGCAGGGATCTGGTCACTCATACCTACCTCTAATCCCTGGAAAAGCCAGATTCCTACCCCCAAGTGCCCATGTCCTGCCAAGAGCTCAGCTGAAAACAGCAGGTCTGCTGCATGTTCATAAATACTCATTAGCATACGATGATACCTGCAGCTCCCTGGTTCCCGTTTCCCCCCTAGAGCTGAGTGACACCATCTGAAATGGATCTGAGCAAGAAGGGTTCCCTACTTCTCCTTTCCAGCTCTCTGAAACACCAGACCAAGGTTTTATTGTAAACTTCTAGGGATTTAACTCTATATGTGTGTAAAATGGGCCTGTGTCCCCTCACCCTGCCTTCCAAGCCTGCTGCACATCGTGCTGCCAAACCACACCAGAGCCCACCCAATGTCCCTGACAGACATTAACACACATTAAAATCTTTCTTGATTCCACTACAAAGCACATTCACTTTGCTCATGAAGGACATCAATACCGAAATCAGGGCATGTATGTTAGGCAACTCAGCCCCCTCACTCTTCACCCCAGCCCTGCCCCTCTATCCCTGGGAACTTCATTTGCTCTCTAGGCACTCAGACCTGTGATCCTGTGCAGCCTTTCCAGCACTAAATGCACAGTGCAGCAACAAGACACTACAGCAGCCAGCAAATACCAATGCAATCAGTGAGGAAAGGTTTGTCTCTAGGTGTGCAAAGCAGCACAAGAGCAAAGCTGAAAAACTTGCAAGTCTTTAGTTAGTAAGATTAAAAAGCATGCCAGAGGAATCATTTTTTTATTTTTAATCAGCCTGTAATATAGTACTGCTATCTTTAATCCACGCTCCCATGGAAACCATCTGATCAATGACTGGTTGCTAACTTTTTTATATCAAGAGTTTGACACAACCAAAGGTCCTCAAGCACCTAGAGGTTAATTAAGGGTTATTAAAACTAAAGAGCAAAGAAGGTACTGGAGAATTTACTATATCAGTGCTAAAATGTGGCCTAGAGATAACAGAAGCTCACAGGATAAAACAAAGGAGAAGAAAGAAAAGTAACAAGTCAAATAAGGGCTTCTATACTGCAACTTTGTTAAAACTGCATCCAGAAGTTAAGGAGAACAAATAAAGGTAGAAATGAAATTGTGACAGCATACAATAATAGAGTGTGTTCTTTCCAAAGAATTTTATACCCCCTTAGAAGCTTAGAAAATTCTGTTTCTACATTCTTTGCCGAGTGTTTTATGCTTTGCTTTAGCTAAACTTGGCAATTCACAAAACAATAGGCTATGACAGAAGTCTTTTGAATCTATATACACATGGAATAGATTATACCTTTCCTAACATCTCTAAAATTGCTTACTTGAAATTCCAGAAGAGCAAGTAAAGCATATTCAAATGTTGTGTCACAAATAACAAAGAGGAAAAGTAGTACCCAAAAGTTAAGACTCAAATAAATTCAGAAATAACTGACAAAAACAGGAATGTGAAAACAAGGTAAAAAACCATCCAGAAGGAATGCAATCAGGACAGAATCCAAGAAACAACAGTTTTGTAAAGAAAACATAAAATTTTACAAGGAAATCTGAGTAAATATATAGTTAAGATACCCCATATATCACATAAAACCCATTTTTTCTCCAAACAGGTAAAACACCATTTTAACAACTGCCAAGGGACTGATGGAAAGGTCCTGGTGGCATCACAGGGCATGCACACTAAAAGATAGGATTGGCTTTTTTTTCTGTGGCTCTGAAGAAAAAGGAATGCCATAAGATTGACTCATTGAAGGGAATTTGTCAGCCAAGTAGTGCTGACACACAGAAAGTTAAACACTGAGGATGTCCATGACTAGAATCAGTAAACGTTTCCAGAGCCAGACTTTCCACTCTGTTTTTGTACTGAGAGATGAGCAAACTTGGAAGCTGGCTGAATAAACAGTGTGCAGGCACCACTTGTCTACAAAGTGCACAGAAGTCTCTCTGCAGAATGCAACATTAATGCCTAAGCAGGAAATTGGGTGAAACAGCAAAATCTTTCACTTACACAGGGTCGTTCACATAAAGTAAATAAAATGGGCAAAGGGATTTACTAGGAATTGTTGTTTCAACCACATGAAGGATTGAAGGATTTTTTTTCTCCCACATCTAGCTAATATTATCCAAGGTAAGGCTATGAAAAGTAGGAATTTCATTGAAGGTAATCTCTGTGTAGGAAGCAGAAATAAAGCAACCACATTAAGCATGGAGTACAAGACATACTCAAAAAGTAATGAATCAGTGCACAGAAGTGCTGAAATTCCAAGCATGTCTTTTAAAACTCTCAGCATGCTACTCAATTTTACTCTGAGTAAGAAAGTTACTAAGCAATGCATTGTCTCTGCTAGCAATCAATAAACAATCTGGAATCTTAAATGAGAACGAGTCATGGTAAACTGGAAGTACAAATTACTTTTCTTAATAGGTATCCAGCTACCACAAAAAGCATCCACTTGGAAAAGTGTGTCATGTAGTAGCAAAGGACAACACAAATATACTGCTCTCTAAAGCAAAACCTCCACTCAGTCAAACAAAAGACATGTTACAGGGCAGCCAAAACTTCCTCAGTGGTACACTTGGAAAAAAAACAAATTTCTTTTCCTCAAAACATTTCATAGCTATAACTTGGAAGAACCTTGAGATCTCCTGTTCAAACACAAGCATTCACTTTCATATAAAATAATTATTCGTTTACAGCTGAAAAAATAGTTTTATAATGAGCCACATAGTCCCAGTAATAACATACTTCATTTACCTTAAAGAAACACCTCTCAAACTTTAAGCTACTGACTTAATTTCAGCAGAAACACACACAACAGTGAAATTCTAATTATCAAATATTTTATTTATTCAAAAAAATCATTAGGTAAATATCTGTGATTGATTTTATTTTTTAATGCAGGTGTACTGATGCCACAATTCCAGAGAAACTTTAAAGGGGAGGAGACAGGGCAAGTCATTTCGTGCAGAACAAATTCCACATTCACCTGTCCAGAAATGTACACTTCTGTATCACAACTTACTGCTTTACAGGAGATCAGCTATTAGATGTAAATGTTCGCTTGCAAAAGGCTCAGAAGAAGGATAAAGATCAAGTCATATCTGACCAAATCTGAAACATCTCAACAATCCAATCATTACAACCAATACATTACACACTTTCACCTTAATTCTACTTAAAGTGACCAGTTACCACTAAAATTAACAAGCATTTGAACATTTAACATAAAAAATACTGATAGTTTGTTCTGCTATATTCCATTTTGATAAATTAATCTTGTATTTTTTTACATCAGCATCTTGTAACAGTCTTCTTAAAGATTTCTTAAGAACCACTAAGCAAAGACAATGAATGCTTCTCAGCCTTTTTGCAAAGGAAAAAAAAGGCCAAAAATTAACTCAACCAACCTTCTAAACACCAAGATTTGAGTCACACCTCTCCACACTGCCCTGTATCCTATTCACTACTGAAATTCCACTGAACCTGAAAATGGCACTAAAATGTACATTGAAGCAAAAAAAATTACCAAGAATTAGGATCAAGATCGG
>WBNQ01034390.1:0-10041 GCA_013401375.1 Spizella passerina
TTTTTTTTTTTTTAATGTTATTGACCTTTAAACCTGTTGTTATCAAACTGAAAGAAAGAGATAGGGACTCTTTTCAGCTGCCTTCATTCTCATGTGACCTGAAGGGAGAATAGGTTCAAAATAGACTAGTTCCTCCCAGGGCAATACAAGAGAGAGGAGAAAAGCACTGTCATTTCCGAACAGCACCGTGCTAGAGTAAACTCAGCATGAAAAAGGAAGGAGTTGCAGCATGTTAGAATTCTTCCTCCACAGCCTGGATTTTTACACAAGACGGATTTGGAGGGTGTTAAAAAGCAGAGGATTTTTAAAAACACTTTGAAATGGAGTACTTTGAGAATGAGCTTTTTAAGGACAACTGACGTCTGACTGCTAGTAATACTGAAGGAATTTTTCAAAATGAGCATTGTTATGAAGCCAAGATCCCGATCTACCAGCTCCTTAAGGACTGCCGACGCAATGTGGTAATGTGGCTCGCTTGTTTCTTTCAGGCTCTCGATTATGGCACAGAGATATGTCCCAAGAAAGTCACAGGCTTTAATTTTGATTCGATAGTGATTGCATAGCTATTGAAGATGTTCAGCTGCTGAGCTGCACAATTATTAGTAAGGAACAAAATTATGTAGCTTTTTGTTGTAAAGTACAATGTATTTAATTTTTAAAAAGAGAACCCTTTTGGTACTTTTTGTAACATATTACACAGATTTTACCCATTCAGCAGTCGGGTTCAATCTTTACAGTTAGAGATGCCATCTAAAAATCTTCAGTACACTTATTTCAGTAAGAGAGATCATAACACAGAGCTTGCATTTCTGGAGGCTGGAGAGTAAAATGAAGTTATAGGTTGTGTGAGCTATTTTTGGATGCTTACATGTAGTTTTGCTGCATAAACAGACTGACTGGTAGAGATGAGTCCTGGGAAGCAGCAGACTTTGTTGCAGCATGTGTGAGACTGTGCTGTGTTATGCTTCATGTGTTTCTCCTGTTCTCTGAGGCTTAGAGGAATAGAAGTAGTTTGTGATATTGATCTGTCTGTATAATTTTCTTGCATTTTTTTCAGTTATTAATCAGCAAGGCTTTGTCTTGTGAATAATTCTTTTTTCTTTATGCTTTTTAAGCTTTACTTCATACTTTTTAAAACTTGGTAGGCACTGACAGGACAGCTTTCTATGAAGTATGAGAAATAAATTCCATTTACTCTCTTAATGTGTCCCACATTTTGTTCTTCTCTCTGTGTCTTAATAAAACCACCATAATTTTAATAAACACATAATAGACTAATTATTCAGAGCTACATTTTACAGGCGTAAAACATGCATTTTAAAATATAGCTTTTTTAATAAATAAATGGCTGATGTGTTACTGAGGGATAGACTAGTGACTAATTACAGTTCTTTGTGAGGATATACATCCAGTTAATTGAGTATTAGCCTTATAAAACCTTTATGTTTCAAATAGTTTTGGCTCTGAGCTAAAGCCATGCCAGTATTACTGTTAAAGGAGTTAGAAATTTCTTCTAGTTACCTTTTACTAAAACCATTTTGCAGCAAAAGGAAATTAAACAAGTGCACTACTTAATCTTAAGAACAGTCCTAGTTGCTCTCAGAAAGTGCTAAGGCAGAGTTCTGCTGCAATAAATGCAGTAAGTAGTGTCTCTATGTCTTTATTAAAATTCAGTGCCATGTTTGTAAACTAAATATTGCTAATGTGCTGCATTCTGTGGGGTGTCTCCAAGGAAGTGAGCTAAAACATACATACCTTAGCTATTACGTACGACTGTGCAAATAAATCAAAATCAGGACCTCTGATTAAGTTTGGCCTTTTTTTTTCAGTTGTTGACTGCCTCCATTAATTCTTGCAGGAAAAAAAAATATTTTAGAAAAAATAAAAATCCTTGTAACTAATAGTTGCAGGCTAATTTGGGCACCACGTGTTCTGTCTAAAATACCTTCCTGCCTCCCTTTTGTTGCTGTGGCCTTTAGTCATGGCACTAATCTGATATCTGAGAATACCTGTTCTGCTGGTTGTGAGCTGGGAGTCCTCCGCTACCCTGCTGGTTGGGAACGCAGCCTGAGCTCAGGGGTGGCTCTCAGGGAGACACTTGAAGGCTACTGGAGAGGGTACATGCTGTTCTGTGGCGGCGTGGAGCAAAGCCAGGCAGGCCCTGTCCCAGCCAGAGGGAAAATGGAGCGCAGAGATAAGAGAGAATGGGAGTGAGCCGCAGGCTGCCCACAGCGAGCTCAGCGGCCTGGGGGAGCTGGAAGCTGAGTCCAGCCCAGCCTGCCCCACTGCCCAGCCCGCCCTAACCACCTCCCCCTGCCCCTCTGCCCAGCCCGCCTTGCCCCATTGTCCACCTCACTCTGCTCCACTGCCCAGCCCAGCCCCCTTCCAGCGGGGGCTTCCAGCGGGACCAGTTCCCAAATAATCTGCTTGAATTTGTGTGCCTTGCTGCCTGAATCTGTGGGTTTGTACCCCTGGGCCAGCACCTTCCTGCAGTTCTCTAGGAGAGAGGAATAACAGTATAGCCTTGTCACAGTATTAATGCTTAGGGAAACATTAAATCAGGGTTAAATTAGAAGCGCTGGTAAGTGTTCAGGCCAGAAAACAGGAAGAGCATAATTATCCTTTTTGAATCTCATTGGGAGAAACAGCTACTCACTTTCCATAGTTTAGGAAGGTTTATTAAACCTTATCAAAAACACAACAGAACACTGAATAAAGAAAAAAGGTTATGCCGCTGGGAGAAAAAGATTTTTCCCGCCATACGCTCAGCCCCCTCACAAATGGAGTTTTTTTCTTTTTTAACCCTTTAACCCCTCCCAAAGCTCTGTCCATCAACCCCTTCTTCACTGTCCAGTGGCAGAGATCTCCTCCTCAAATCCTGATTGGACCTCAGATGTCACCATAGCGACAAGCCAGCCCTCCCACATGTCCCAGCTCCGCCTGTCTCTCGGTGCTCACACGAGGGGGGTAAAACATAACTATAAACTATAAAACTTTTCTTAACCTTAACATCTTGATATAGTGATCCCACTCTATGTAAGAGGAGCAGGAGTGCCTGGGAGGAAGGAGATGGGTCTCAAGAACACAGGGACTTGACTGACAGGACTGTCTTAAAGTTTGAACACCCCTCTCGCAAGGGTTTAAGAAAAAGTGATCCTAGATTTCCTCTACCATTTCTCACTGTGAATAAAGTTCCTGTGAAGATCAGAAACTGGGCTCCCAACACACAGAGGCCAGGGAAAGGACAGAAGAGCTGTAAACATGAGACAGCGAAACCTCTGCTCTTGGTGCCCTGAAATCAGACTCCCTCTTTGTCCAAAAGATACAGTAGGTTCACTGTAAAAGCATATGTGTGGTAAAAGCATGATATTCTTTTCAATATCAATACTAGAAAGCAATCAAAGGGCATCTCCACGTGTGGTGATTTGATGGGTGCCCCAGCTGACTTGGAGCAGATGCAGGAGGGCCAGGGCTGTGCTGGTGCCTCCCCTTTAAAGCTGCATGGATCGGGGATGGCTGCTGTTTACTGTGATGGTAGGGTCTGCAGGCAAACCTTCTCTTTCTGATGTGGCTTGTTAAATTTATCCTGGTGTTATGGTGACTGAAGTAAAAGCAGATGGCTGGTATTTATACAGAACAAGAAAGTGACTTATATAAGGGTTATTACCTGTTACGTTATTGCTGCTCAATTCTACCACCCATTCCCACTCATTCCAAACTTCAGGGTGTGATAGTGAAGTATGGTTTTATATCATAAATCTTCTGGAGAATAATCTAGAAAGCGTAAATGTTTGTACAGAGGTTTCAAATAAGACAATTGATGTGTCTTTTTATTCCAGAGAAGAAATAACAAGGAAGTAAAGAAATCACAGTGAATTAAACTTTGGCTGAGACAGGCAAATGATAACATAATTACATTTTCTTGACTATTTGCCACTGACAGTAAAGCAGCAGTGTTCCACTGAAAAGGTCATATTTCTGTTGATTTTTTTCCTTTTGTAACTGAAGAAAAGTTTGAACAAATTAAAAGAATCTATTTGGAAGAACTGAATTAAAATTTTGGAAGCTTAAGTCAAATGTTGAGAATGCTAGATCGATGGCAAGTCAAGCAAGCAGCCTCAGTTGGACAGAACCTACTGCCTGGAAATGGTGCAGTTGATCAGACTTTAGAACTGCCTTTGTTTTTCATTAAATATAAAAGTAGCCACAATTGTCAGTATTTTCCCACAATTCTTTCTGCATTATGTGACTAGAGATAGTTACAAATTTACTTTATTTTGCCTTTTTAACATTGACCAGTTCAGGCTTTTCTGGGTTTTGGAACTTAGGGTAGATTGACCTGCAAAGGGCGCAGCCTGTGTAGTGACCCAGAGGTCTATAACAATTCAGCCTGTTGTATTATGTGAAACAATGCATCTGTTCTTGCTTAACTCTAGAAGTGAGTGATATCATTTGTCTGCAATATAATGGAAATTACTGAAAGACGTTGTCAAATATGGGTTTCTCAGACTATAACATATTTATAGATAAGTGGGGCAAAACTGATCTCTTGTATGGACTTTTTCTGACCTTTAATATGTGGATCACAAGAGGAATGCTAAGTAAAATTTTGGTGGAGACAGCAAAATTCTTGTGGTGTGACACCAATGAATGGCATTGTTTCTGGGGCAGAAGAGCTAGAACAAACATTTGAGCTGACATTCAGCTGACCTCAGGTAGGTGCACTGCTTTCCTGACTAAAGGTATCATGAAGTAGATCTCTGGAATAAGTATGACCCTATCTTTTGGTAGCTCTGTCTGACAGGAGGAAGCTGTGGCCACATCACACTGCTTTGGGACTGGTCATCCCAAATCAGTTCCTTGGTTAATCCCTTGGTGCTAGCAAGCCTATTGCCATTACAAAGATGATGAATATATTCAATAAGTGACACTGAATGAGTCATATACGTCAAGGTTATTATTATCAGACATGCATTTAAAGTTAGCTGCTGACTTCCAGGATGGGAATCCCACTGCTGGTGAGATCAACCCCAAAACCAGGGCACTCCTTGAAGGAATCTTTGTCTACAGGACAGAGAATGTTAACATAGGTAAATGTAACTGTGAACAATATTAATAGCATTCATATCACTTGGCTGCTTAAGGGTTAAGGCTTTTTATTTCTCTGTTGGGTGAATTTCTTTTCCTCTAGAGTAATATGATTGTCTGTGAGGCATTGTTGACATTACTTGTCCCTTGTTGCCATTTCTTATAAAACTGCTCTTAAACAAATGAGGGTTGGGACTTCACTTGATATCCGATTGCACTTCAGTAGTTGAAGGTATTAAATAGAGCACACTGGGAAAGTTCAATGCAAGCTGCACACTATTCAAACTCATAGGTAGGGATTGAAGTACAAGTGTCATATGTAAAATTGTGGGATTTCTGAATGTTGAAGAAAGCCTGCAAGCTATAGATATAGTCTCTCCTACATTAAGTCTGACTTTGATGGACTTCATAGGTGACTTCATTAAGAAAAATAGGCTTTTGTAAGCAGTATAATCCTCAAATCTAGACAACCATAGAAATTCAATGTGGTATATATGCTTTTATTTATTGTTCAGTGCTAGTGAGAAAGTCTGCAAAGTCAGCATGACACTATTTTCCAGAGTGGGATGGATATGTTAAAAAGTATCATTTTTACAAAATGAAAGTGAAAAATTGCAGTTTTGTCAACAAAGTTGTGGTGGATTTTGAAATTCTTTTTCTTTTTATCAAAGAAGCTTTTTATCAAGTAGTCTATTTTCTAACAGAATGAGACATGTCCTATTGGGCCTGGCCTGTAGTCTTCCTAACCTAGTATTCTGTCATTACCTGTAGCAACAGGAATACCTGAGTCCCTGTCCCACCTGGGTCCCAGTCCAGTTTCTGCAGTCCATCATGTTGCCTAGCATTTACTGGTGTTGTATTGGGGATGTTACAGTGTTCACCCTGGCCTTCTCTTTTTCAGATTGCCTATGTTCCTGTTTGCCTGCAGATTAGCCTAATCTCTTTTCTGAATTTGCTGATAAACTGTCTTCCCCTACAGCCTTCTGATAACCTTTCATCTATGTAGGAAAGTAAATTTCTTTAGTGTGCTTTAAGATGAGTTCTGTCATTGCAGCATTTTATGAAAGAGTCTGCATTCACTTATCCAACAGCTTCATGATTCTGTGGTGTGCAGTTGCAACCACCTGAGCCTTTTCTTGTAGACATGGGAAAGTTGTAGCCTTCTTAAAATTTTCTAAACAGGTTACTGCCCCATCCTTGGTCATTTTAGCTCCCATTCATTGTATTTCCTCAAAGACTGCTCTGTCCTTGAAATACAAAGATCAAGGCAGGCATTACCCAAGATGTGAACACACCAATGTTCTCACAGTGGTAAAATTATACCCGGGTTTTTTTTTTCTCAGCACCTTTGTTGATGTCCAGTATGCTGTTAGCTTATTTTTTAACTGCCATTTCAGCTTGACCTATATTTTAAAATTATTTTTACTGGTGTTTTTAGCCATTTTTTGGCATGTTCCCATCTCTGTATTTTTGTAGAGCAGAAGAATTAGAGTTACCATCATAAAATCCAGTTACTTTTACTTTAACATTAATATGAGAAGAACTCCTTATTGAAATAATAAATGTGAGGGTTTTTTAAATAAACCAACATTGCAAATTGTGCCAAAGAGAACAAACTACAAAGTGTGACTCCCACAAAGAAAGGCAGTTCCTCATAGATACTTTCTTTGAAGCTACATCCAGATTAACTCTACCACAAACAAACATTTAGTTGTGTTAGAACAATTTAGTTCTCTGCCACTCACTTATGTGCATTAACAATCCACTTTCAATTTTCCTGAAAATATAATCTTGTCTTTACAGCACAGTTCTCACACCTTCTCCTTGATCACATCTGGTATGCTATGAGCTTGTGGACAAAGCTCTGCTCAAATCTAACAACCATGAAGTGAAGATGTGACACTTGGGTGTCTGTCCCTAGTGTGAAATAAGGGAGAGGATAGCAAGTTCCATGGGGAGTTCACTTGACAGCTCAGCTGAATGACCAAATGCCAATTTACAGCTGGTTCAAGTGAGGATAGAGGGTAGTCCCAGCCTGGATCAAGGTTGAGATACCATGATGGAAGTCTTCTCCCTTGCTTTCCATTACACCATGTCTGAACTAGTTGTTTGCATCTAATTCCACATGGAGGGGTTATCTTTCTTCCTACCTTGTATTCTAAGAAGCACAATTATAGTGTAAAGCATAACTGGTGGGATTCAGCTCATCTAGACAGATTTTTATCATACCATATCAAGAGGTCTAGTAACCTCTTGGTGGAAAGAAATACTTGCTCTCAGGGTATGACGTGACTATGGCATATTTTAGATGCCTGCCTCAGAAAAAGAGGTACTCTTGATGTCGGTGATTTTATCAGCCTAAGCACAACTCAACAAAATGTAATACATATACATGAAATCTAACTTGTATGTGGACACCTGCAGTATGCATATATAGCCAGATTAATTATTTCTGATGCAACTAACTTAGCTTATGCTGAATATGTGCTTTAATAGTTAGTAGTTTTATTATTATCTTGTAATATAAGGGGATGATTCACATAACATAAGGGAAGTCCAGTGTGGAATAGGAAGTATTACAACACAACAGCAGGAATAAACCAACTGCTTAGGCTAAATATAGTATTGAAAGAACCTTGCAGTAAAGTGAGGTCGACTCACAACCATGAAATCACTAAGCAGTGATGTCATAATTCCAATGACTGCACAAATTACTTAATCTCATTATTGGGATTCCCGTCAGATTTCAGCTATGGTGTTTCTAATTCAGACTAATGTGCACTAGAGCATGTTTCTTAGCTCACATTACACAACCAGACGTAGATTTCTGCACTCCTTTATTTGGTACCATTGCTGATACAGTGAAGATGGGAGCATTAATTACTTAGTATGTAACATCATAGTATGATATTATATGACCTTTTAAATATTTTTGCTTTCATCAAAAATCATGAAAGCTTTTCAGATCTATAATGTATAAAATGACAGAACAGTTTTGGAAGCTAAATGGCAGAAACAGATTTGTTCATCTGACCTCATCTTCAAGGATTTGAGAGGCACAGAGAAGAACTGATGACTTAAATTTGTTGCTTCACTATTTCATNTTTAAAATCATTATTCAAATAAACTATTTGAATAAAAATTTAGCTTAGACTAGGAAAAAAGGAATTTATTTTTATGAAAAAACCTTTTGCTATTTCTGAAACTTATTCTTAAATTTCTGACGCTGTGACGGGCTCTGTGGAAGGCCAGTGACTGATTGCCCGTGGTGTTGTGCTGCATCCCAGAGCTGCTGCCAGCACCCACCCCACATGCATCAGGGCAGATTGCAGCAAGCACTTTTAGCAACTTCTTTCCCGGAGATATGTATGGAGAAGTCAACAGCCAGTCACTGTGAAAGCTCCTTGGGTGCTGCTGCCTTGAACAGTCCCCTACACGAGATCAGTTATATAAGATCATCTTCTTCTCAGAGCTTTATATTCATAATCATCTTTATTGTCTCAGACGTTTCCACATTTAGTAGTTTTAAGCTTGTGAGCCGTGCTGTCATTTGATATGCGGTCTTTCCTTGATTTAACCAACATCTATTTTTCTTTTGTCCTAGCCCTCTATATATGCCTTATTACTGGGTTCTGACACTGTAACTAGTTTACTTTTACTTCCTCCCATCTGCACATTTTCTGTCTGAGTTTCCAGCTGAGTTAGAAACAGCCTTTGCCATTTGAATGCCATTAAAATTTACTTTTGCAAGGTAAAACTGCCAGAAAACTGTTATTTTCATACTGTGAACTTCACTTAATGAAAAAAATACTGGTTTCAGTTTTAGCCTTCAAAACTTCCAGACATAAAATAGGTATTTTTATGTCTAAAACTGAGCGATTGTGTTACTGCAACTTTCATCCTTCTTAGTTCAACATCTCCTATATTGTCTGACACCCTTATTGCTGTATCATGAATACAGACATGTTCAAATAAATTTAATTTTTTTTGTATATTTGCACCTTAGATATGAGATGCCCAGAAAGCTGGTCAAATGTCCTTATGTAGAAATGTGCATATCTACTTGAAATATATAATCTGTATTATACGGTGTAATTTACACTTTCCTAGCTTGTATCTGTGTATTTTCCAGGTGTGTCCAGGGAACAAAAATTTTTATTTACTCTCACAAGTTGTACATCTTCATATTTATTGTGAGAAGCCACAGTGTGATAAAGCCTGCACTCCTGATGTTCTATGAGACCAAGTGAAGTGCATCACACTTCCAGAAGTAAACCTCTTGATCTTACTAGTATTTAGTCTTGCTGATTTCATTGCATGCCATCCTGAGGTATCTGAATTAAGGCCTATGCATAAATACACTTTTTCTTTACTCAGTTTTAACTTTTGTTCCAGTCAAATATTTTACTTTCATAAAAATCTTTCTTTCATCAATCTCCTATTGTGTTCTCCCTTAATATAGCTTGAGTAATTTTTATACACTCAATTCTAATAGTCATACAACATTCTCAGCTCTCACATTTAAAAATTGAAGATTTAATGATTATAGAAAATATTGTAAATTTCACAAATTAAAAGGTGAGGAAAAGATCTGTTGCTTTTAAAATCTTACCATTTTAAGCCAATCCATCCACCTATGCTTGCATAGTCAACATGGGAATTCATATAAGTCCAGAGGGCCATTCAGAAAATCAGAAATGACATCCTAACACAGACAGGTGCTCCCAGATTTCCTCTGAGCTCTCTCCCCAGGGCCTTGTGGGGAGGCTGACCTTCAAGTTTAGACATCTGACCAAACCTGTGCTGTTAATTTTCTCTGTGTGATCTTAAAAAAAACCCACCTGTTTTTTCAAGTTTTGCCTTGGAAAAAAAGGCCAAAAAAGATATTTTTTGGGGTGTATTTACTTCTTTTTCTTGATTAATATGTATATTTACTTTGCATGTTTTGCATAA
>WBNQ01034391.1:0-28535 GCA_013401375.1 Spizella passerina
TGAAGGACACATTGCATTTCATTTAAAAGTGTAAGAGAGGAAAAAGAGCAAAGAAAACACCATTTTAAACCCTCACCCCTTCATTCACTAAAGCTGGAAAAAGCCCCACATATGTAAGGCCACCTAGTATTCAAAAGTTTATGAAAGGGAAGAACATGTTGTTTTATCAATTGCCTTCCTACAGGGAGAAAAGGAAACAAACCCCCCAATAAACAAACCCAAACCAAAACAACTAAACAACCTCATGAGTATTCATGTCTTTTGGCAATATTCACAAATTCAATACTCATTTTTCCCTGGTTTCAAAGGAACATTGGAACATGTGCACTACACCCATTCAAGAACTTTAAGGCAGCCACAGAAATTATTTTCCCCCTCAGACAGGGATCAAGGAAGCTCTGTCTTTGTAAGGGAATGAGGCATTTTCTTTAAAAGCAGTTGCCTCATGAAGAAAACCAAATAAGCTCAAGGTTTTATTTAAGCAAATCTATTTAATATGATGTGAAGGAGGGAAAAAAAGTACCATGAAAATGGCAACTTGTCATACTGGTAATGCTTCCTATTTTTGTAGTTAAGGGAAGAGCTGTTTTTAAAAAATGTAAATGCTCTTCAATTTAATGATGCTTTGGAGTCATCTGTGGAAGGAGAGCTTCAGTTTGTCTTTATACATAACAACAGACTGCTTTGAATATATTACTAATTATTAGAAGTCATTAGACAGAATTAATCCTACTGCCAAAACAATTAGCTTGTATTCCAACATAAAAGCTCCATGTGCATCCTACTGAATACTGCCAATAAACAGATTTCTTTTATACAACCAGCTCGTGTCTACACAGAATTATGGTGCTTAACCAATATATTTATTACTCCCAAGCCCACCCTAAAACCTTAAATAAATGAAAAGAACACAGCAGTGGAAAATTAACCAAGACTTTTACCATTTCTCCCCGCCCCCCATCTATTTCTAAAACTTATATTAACTCACCTTAAAATATAAACTTAGATCCATCCTTTCCTAGGGTGATTCCCACAATCAACACTTGTAGAATCAGGCTATAGAGCTTTATCTGTGCACTAAGTTACAGCTGCCATGCTCCGAGGCTTTAGAAGAAATCCCTTCTGCTCATCCTGCCAGGACTTACACAACGACAGCGCTTATGCCCCTCTTCCTCCCCCTCAAGCCTGTTCTTTGTCAGCAGACATTTCAATTGACCTGTGCACACAAAGGACAGTACTTTGCCTTTTCCTCATTCTTCTCCCGAATAATGCCCGCACGTTATTCCTGTTAACAAATACGCACCTTCCTCTCGTGTCTATCAGGGAGGAAACAGAGAAGCACGGGAACAATTTCGGAATCAGAGCACAAAGGAATTCCGTTCCTTCCAAAAAGGCAGCTTTGAAATCCAAATCAGCATCCTTTGGCATTACTTATTAAGTTCAGCATATTTGATATTTCCATCATATTTCTTCAGCAGTCCACGGCACCATCAGCGAGCCTTACTTTTCCCTGCATCACAGACGCTCCAGGAGGCGCGCCCGCAGCTCCCAGCGCATGGAGCGCACCAAGCCGGGCGCGCTGGCTGCGGAGCGGGATTGTGGCNGGATCGCCCCCACAGCAAAGCCACGCTCCGACCGCTCCTGTACCGCCTGCCTGCATTAATACTGACAATGAATTCACCTGACACCAAGGTCATGGGCGGGTACAGCAAGAGCCTTTGGGAACTAGACAGCACGACCTCCATTTTTTAACTACAAGCACCCCTTTTCCAGCTAGGGAAAAATTACTCTCCTTTGTAATAACTTAAATATCATTAGTGTGAAAAATGCATGTATTTTATGATTGCATTTTTGCAAATATTCAAATGAATATTATATGTGTTGTGTTAGAAAGTGATGCTGTATTAAAGCTCTTAAGTAGTGTGTTAAATATAGTTTTAGGTTATAAAAAATGTTAAAATAGAAACTATGCTATGTAAGATACTTTTTTTAAAGAAAGGACTCGCACTGAGATAGCAGCCACAGGACACCTGAATCTTTCAGAGAAAGAGAATTTATTGTTCCCTTATCAGAAGAAACGAACTTCT
Source organism: Spizella passerina (assembly GCA_013401375.1). Lineage (NCBI taxonomy): Eukaryota > Metazoa > Chordata > Aves > Passeriformes > Passerellidae > Spizella > Spizella passerina. The sequence continues at coordinate 2,088 of WBNQ01034391.1, forward strand.
TCCTGCCTCAAAGGCGCAGTTAAGATTTGGAGGAAGAAGTTGATGATGATCAGACAGAATCCTGTGTTTGAATGGAATTTATGCATCATGGATGAGGTGTATGAATATGCAACAGGCTGTTGCTGTTAAGGGTTAATCCTCTGTTAACGTGGGGCCTTTTTCGGGCTGGTGCAGCCCAGAAAATGTACCTGGACCATCCATAACTCTTTGTCTCTATTGTCTCATATTGTCCTAATTCAAATTGTCCAAATTATTATTACTCTAATTGTATTACTATTTTTATCACCATTTTATTACTATTAAACTTTTAAAATTTTAAAAACAACTGATTGGCGTTTTTCACAATTAGTGTATAATTATATTAATCAGTACATTTACCAATCAGAAATCATTGTGCATTTTCAGATCAAAAGGTCATCAAGGTGAGCCCACCACGCACAAAAAGCAACACAGCAAATAATTACATGAGTCTGTAAAATTTTGTAAAGATTTTTGGGTAGGATGAGCCACTGGGCACTATGAGACAGCTTTCTTTAAATAATTCTTTTTAGAATGTCTGCAGACTGTTTTAAGGAGTCAAAATACACTGGAGGAATAGCTTAAAAGTAAGTCCTACAATAAATAACAATCAAGATGTCGCAGGGTGGAAATTAAAACATGATGCAAGCTGAAGAAATGAGGAGGATTGTTCAGCAAATGACTGCTGTAATAAAGAGGGAAGTCAGTAGGAAAAACAAGAGACTTGTGATTAGAAAGGCAGGAGAACATTGGCACTCCAGGCTGAAGAGTCAGCTCCTTACACATGGAAGGAAGATTTCTGCTCATACAATTTCAATTAGCCGAACCAGTGAATTTTCTCCTGGTTTTAGGGTCTTGTGAGGGTTCACACAAGCACTCTCCCCATGCCCCCGGGGAAGAATCACCATCAACCTTGCAAGCCCTTTCTTCCCTTCAATAGCAGCCAAGGAAGACATGGCTATAATAAGCTGCATGAAAAGCATGCTGGAAAAACCTCTCTCAGGCACTTTTTGCCTCTGATAGAAAAGTCCCCCAGCAGCATGAGAAAGTACCCTGGTTCCCTAAATGGGGTCTGTTCTCCACAGCAGAATTAGGATGTGTTTTCTTCTTTACTCCTACATCAGGCAGAAAAAACATGCCATGGATAGATTGGCTCCCAAATCCCACAAAACCACCCCTCAGGACAGGACATGCACCCATGAAAATCTCACAGACCCAGCCCAGAAGCCACCTTGACTTGGGGCTCCATGGAAGGAAGCCCCAGGAAAGAATTCTCACTGCTTAATTTGGGGGCTGTCACGGGATCTTCCTTCAGCTCGAAGCAGAAACTCTGTCAACACTTTCCACCCTCAAAATTCTTTAATATTCACATAATTCTGGTCTTCAGTGGGCTCTCTCAGCCATGAGTAATGTACTTCTTAGTAATGCAGTTCCATTTCAGGAAAGGATCTCATGAGCAGAGTGTTCAGTTGCCAAAGGGATTTCTTAAAGCAGCAAGGACTTAACCTTTAGGAGGGAACACATTCACACCTTATGACTTCTGCCATGCTCCCAAACACAAGACTTCCATAAATGAATCTTATACCAATTTCTGCTGCATTGTCAACATGGAAGTTAAATAAAAATCAAACTAAGAAACTTAGAGCAATATTATCCTCCTTAGAACTGGAAAGGGCCTCCATTTATTAAAAAAACAGCTTTAAAAGTTCAAATTCAAAAGAACTGGGACCAAACACAAACTATGTAGCCACTACAGTTTTCAGTCTCAGAGGTACAAACAATGAAGTGTTGTCCATAAAAAAATTCTAGTTCTGAGCATAATCACCTCTAAAGTGCTTTGTGTCCCAATTAAATGTGCCAAAGTCCACCACAAATAATATCTGACAACATTTGGAAAAGGCAATTTGGGTGCTGAAGAAGTTCAGGAGGATTTAGAGTGTGCTTTAGCCCTGGAAGTCACTAAGTTTCCCTTCTCAGCAGTGTCACTAAGCTGCCATTGCACACATGAAGGATGTCAAAAGGGAAATCAAAAGCCCAGTCCTCACAACTCTAAGACCACTCACTACACACTGGGTACCTTGCAGAAGATGAACAGACTGGTGTTTTGGAAAGCTCTCACTGAGTGCAGCCCATTTTTCTGCATGCCAAGACCAGCTCTTCCCAGCCCACCTCAGTTTCTCCCCAGGGTTTTGCATCCTGGTGCCTACAAAGCCTGGATGAGGAGATTTTGATCTGCCAGTGCCAGGCTGCAATTAGGCATGTTTGCAGAGACTGAAAGCAGGGGATGCACAGTATGACCTGAACCCCTGGTAAATCAAGCCTCATTATTTTCATGCCCTGCCTTGTGCCCCATGCTGCAAAATGTTCAACTGCAGAAACCACAGCAAGAGAAATAAAACCTGTCCCACAGTGGAAAACAGATTATACATTCTGACATTCTTCCACAGATGAGAAAGGAACTCTTCTGGTGATGCTTCATGTACTTTATAAAATGCTGAGACACGTGGTACTTCCGTTCACAACCCATGAATGCATCCTCCCAGCAGGCACAAACAATACTGGGGGAAAAAAACCCCAGCATTTAGTATCTGCACAACAACTTCTCATCTATTTACAAGATTTAAAAAGCAACTGAAGATCCAAGAGTCATGGCAACAGAATCAAAGCAGAATCACATTTTGTTCATAAATGCAGTAGTGCAGGCAAGACTTTGGATCTAATAATATCTAAACAGAATGAACAAATAAGAAACTGTCAGAAGGGACTAAAACAGAAGCAGACTTAGAAAAATCCAGGACAAATCTTGAAGAGGCAAATTTAAGCCAAAGGTTTTTCACTGCAACTCTAGAAAAAGCACTCAGTGCAAGAGAATTAGAATTAAAGTCTTCCAACAACAAAAACCCCAACACTATAGAGAAATCACATGTGTGAAACCAATAACTGATGAAAATTAGAATAAAACGTAGAGAAAAGCAACATCTCATAATGAAAATATGAATTCAGAGATCATTTATTTCCACCTTCACCACTATCAATTCAATGTATGGCTCCTGAACATTTTCTTCCATCTTATTCAGGTACTTAAATAAAAAGCATCTGCAAGAATTTTCTGTAATAGCTTAGACAAACAAGACTGTTTGTATGATTATTTAGTCATCTCCAACACCATATAAATTCATCCTGACAGGCTCTGCAGATTTATACCAGGGATCATATGTATTATATTTTTAGTCCTAATTTTCCACATCTCTCCCTTCTGAATTTTCCATTCCATTGCCCATCTCAGAACAAGTAAGAAAGAGGAGGAGAGAAAAAAACAGTACAACGTTGCAGGTTTATAAAACTGGACACTCTCTAAACTAGAAAGAACAGGAGATAATGCTGACCTGTACAAGGATTCAGTCCATTCCCCTTTGGACAGTTCTGCCCCAAACAGACCCATGGCTTTCCTTGATGCCACACAAGCCCCACACACACGGCTGCTCACAGCCCTAGATTATGTTTTCTACGAGTCAAGAAAATTATCTAAGCTATTTTAACAATGTTAAGGCTGAAGGATTAAACACTCCAAAAGCACCAAGAAGTGACAAGCTAAGAATCTATCTCCTATATGACTCCTTTGTTGAGATTATTTATTACAAAGCTCTTATTTCACCATTATGTTTTCCAAACCAGAAATATTCTTTCTTGATGATAACAAAGTATGTTTTGAGTAAGACAAACAAGATTGGAGTACTCAAACCTTTTAACATAACAGTTGTAGTTATACTATTACAACTTATGCTTCCAGATGCATTTTTGCCCTCACACTGATTTTTTCACATAGACTTTCACTTGTCTGGATGAAAAAGTCTCAAGTCAGAAACTACAGTAATATGTCCATATTCAGCCACACAAAATCCAATTATTTTGTTCAGGCTTTGGAATAAAGTACACCATTTTCCAATAATTAGATTCTCTGAAGTAATCCAGTATCTCAAAGGAATAAGGTAACAAAATATTTATCCTTTTTTATCCCTTATTCCATTACAATGTCAAACTATTATTTAGATCCTCATTCTCAAAGACTTCCAAAACCACTTTATTTGGGGAAAAAGATTTAAATGATCAGATGCTAGCTTGAACAATATATCCCTAGCATACAGTTTCCATAAAAATGCTGTTCAGCATTGGAAACAAATTGTGTTTTGCCACAAATATGTCCAATAGCTGCAATTATCTTTGAGGCATAGACTTCCTACCTTTTGATGTGTGACCCTTGAATTCAGATTGCATGAAAAGATCAACAGCAGCTTTTCTGCAAAGCACAGGCCACGGAGTTAACTCCTATCTGCATCAAATAATCTTTGCAGGAAGCTGCAGAGCTTTTTACTGAAACATTTCCCCAACACAGATAATCCACCCCAGACCACACATGGTCAGACATGCATCCTGTTCCTCTGGCTTGGATATATCCAGCTGCAGCTCCTAGCTCCCACACTTGATTTCAAACTTGCCTACTGACTACAGCTCATCACCCTAATTTCTGTGACTGATCAAGGAGTCATTCTTTAACCTTTGGGCTCTCCCTGTCTCACAAGATACTCAGTAGCTTCTGGACCTTCAGGGAAGTTGTTGATTAGAGGTAATTCTGAACTGCTGACACCAGACTTGTAGCAACTCCACCGTCCACATGTTGCTGGAGACTTGTGATCCCTGCTCTCCCTGCAGTGGCAGTGCCATGTCCTTGGCAGGTGACAAACACAGCCATGCCCTTGACAGGTAACAAACCAGGCCTGTGTCCCTGACAGGTGACAAACACAGCCATGTCCATGACAGGTGACAAACCAGGCCTGTGTCCCTGACAGGTGACAAACACAGCCATGTCCTTGGCAGGTGACAAACCAGGCCTGTGTCCCTGACAGGTGACAAACCAGGCCTGTGTCCTTGGCAGGTGACAAACACAGCCATGTCCTTGGCAGGTGACAAACCAGGCCTGTGTCCCTGACAGGTGACAAACCAGGCCTGTGTCCTTGGCAGGTGACAAACACAGCCATGTCCTTGGCAGGTGACAAACCAGGCCTGTGTCCCTGACAGGTGACAAACCAGGCCTGTGTCCTTGGCAGGTGACAAACACAGCCATGTCCTTGGCAGGTGACAAACCAGGCCTGTGTCCCTGACAGGTGACAAACCAGGCCTGTGTCCTTGGCAGGTGACAAACACAGCCATGTCCTTGGCAGGTGACAAACCAGGCCTGTGTCCTTGGCCCCCTGCTGGACTGTGTCACACAGAGCACCCGGGGGTTTGCAGGTGTCAGACCCCTCAGAGCTCACTGCCCCTTTCAGTTCCCAACAGCCCCCTCAGGCTCGTCTGTCCCAGAACAGTTTTAGGTTCTGTTCCAATCCCTGGTCACCACCTGGCCTGGGCAGAGCCATGGGGGCACTGCCCAGCCCTCACTCCACACAAAGCCCATCCCACCCACACTGCTCACTGCTGAGGCTGTGCTACACTGGAANGAATAAAAACATCAGCCATATAAAGCTACACCCCACAAACCTACCCTGACCTGCAGCACCAGCCACCTCCTTGGGTCTGCCTTAACCACTCCATTATTCACAGCACAGGCCTCTAATTACATGGCTCTCCCTGTGAGCCTTTAATTACTGCTGCATTCTTTTGTCCTGCCCTCTTGAATTTCTCACAATCATTCAAGAATTAATGGCAGGAAAATAACCCACAGTATTAACTGCCTAGAGAATTCTTTGGACAACACTTGAGTCCAGTTTATCTGCATCCATACAAGTAAAATGTGGAATGAGTTGCTGGTCTTGAATATGCTCCTTAGCTCTTTCCTACTGGCAGGATGATAGGGAAAGCTTGAATAACTAACAATTTTAGCTCGTTTACAGAGACATTTCAGTTATATTTAGCACTTCTAAAAGGGCAAAGTACTTGAAAGATACAAACTTATTTGGATGCTTAAATATCTTTCCAGCAATATGTTTCTTCTCATACATTTGCAAGGTGACTAACTGCTTTGCTTAGTTCATTTTTGAACTCTGTACACTGGAAAAACACTAATTAATTTCATCATTTTGTCAAATCAATAAGCATTTAAAAAAACATTCTTACTGTGAGGGATGCAGGCAAAAGCAAGATATGACACACAGCTTAACAAAGAAAGTGCTACAGAGAGTGATACTGGCATGCAAGCAACTATTAGTTCTCACCATGGACTAGTTGCACATATTTTTAGGGATGTCACTCCTAGCAAACACCCCCAAAAAATTCATATATTTAATCACTCAACCGGTGTTTTGATATGCACACAAGGCATTTAGGTTTGCTTTTTTTGTTGTTTGTTTTTTTTAATACTAAAATGTAACCCATGGCAAAACAAAACTAAGCACAGATTGGGGAAGCTGACAAATCAGGTCAGAAAACACCTTTGAAAATAATTAAGAAGCATTTTTTGAAGAAGAATTACAACGCTTATGACAGGACTTGCCACAACCAGATACAGTAGCCTTTAGGATGGACTTTGAGTGTAGTTTTTGAGATGCAATAGATGGGACACAGCACCTACCTTGAATGTTTACAAAGTTTACGAGGTCTATTATGCAATTTCCGATCCCAATTCTCTGGATCACTGGAGTTACTGTCATAAGGATGAGGCCGTCCTGCCATTCCACTGCCAGCTTCCTCACACTACTGCTCTGAAAAGCACACATGCAGCACTCACAACCTACATTAAGAGAGCAGTGTTTACCTTTAAGTAATGCCACACAGGAAAAAAGTCAGACATGCAGAATTTAGTGTTGTTAGGTTTTGATTTTTTAAATGCAGATTACAGAAAAACAGGATACGCTGAGCAGAAATTGCATGACAATAATATTTTACACGTTTTGCTGATACCTGCACTAAAAAGAGTCTTTTGTTATAAAAAAATAGAGTTCTGTAAATGCTGGCAGGCAAATTCCATTTTGCAACAATTAAATTCACTGTGTCCAAACAGAAAAGTCACTGGTTATAAAACACAAGACAAACATATCATGATTTTCTTTCAAATGTATAAAGTTAATTCAAAGGAGGATCCCAAGTGGAGAACAGAGACCAACAGTTTTACAATTTGAATGGCTGATCAAGAAGAAAACAGAATTAACATTTACATCTGAGTCCTCACTACAAAATGGAATTAACAGCAATGCTTAGAGACACTCAATGTGATCCAATTTCACTGACTTGTGCAGAGAAGTAAAAAAACTTTATAAAATGGATATAATAACTACCCTTCCTTAGTGGGGTCTGATGTTATGTTCAACTCCCTTCAGAATTCTCTCCCAGCTCAAACCACCCAGTGACTGTCAGCAGAGACAGCCAATCCCCAATCTCTGGTGTCCAATCACAGCTCCAAGTGACACTTGTGGCAACAGAGTCAGATAATTCAGAACGACATGCTTACAGAAACTATACAGCAGCCACAAGTGAGCCGCTGATGACTGCACAACATCTGGGAAAAAACTGAATTACAGATAGATAAACCCTCCTAGCAATGGGAAGTCTATTTTGTTTCTTTACAGTTTTAAGCTACATATTGTAGAAACATTGTCTCTCTACCTCACCCCACCCTTAACAGACTTGTGTTACATTCACTACAACTTATCCTACATGGAAGTGAGTCCCAAAGCAACTGAGATCTCTTTAAAACAAAGTCACTTCTCAAATAAACTGTCCTTTAAGTCATGGAAAATAAAATAGCTCTCCTGGCAAATATAGATTCTCCTAGCTAAATTTAGACCCAAAAGTTTTTATTACAGGGGAAGAAGAGAACAAGCTTCTTTAAAATGTTGGTTGCATCCAAGTTTTGCCTTCATGTTCAGTTTTACCCAAGCAAAATGGTTTAATACAAAGTATTTAGTCTCCACCACAGGGTTGGGTCTTTTTCCTGTTACAGCTTCTATTTATTTTTATTGATGACATGGATGAGGGTTTAGAGTCCTTTATTAGCAAATTTGCAGATGACACTAAGCTGGGAACGTGTGTTGATCTGTTAGAGGGACAGAGGGCTTTGCAGAGGGACTTGGAACGGTTGGATGGATGGGCAGGCTCCTTTACAAGCTTTCCTTTCCTTCCACAAACCCTCTCTTCCCCTTAAAGCCATCTACGAGCTTTAGAGACACCTCACCCTCTCAGGTACACACCAAAGCAGGTGCCAAAGAGGCACCCAGCACCCACTTCTGATTCCCTGCATAGAGGCCAATATTTGAATTTAGCTTTTGTACTCAGAAGATGTGCAAAAGCAGCTGGTTTTATGAGAACTGCAGCTGAAAGGCCAATTTAAAGCTACTTCCTTAAATTGTCTCACACTCTCTGCCTTCTCCCCATCTTTCTTACAATGAAAGTTCAACAGGAAGATGCAGGTCCACACACACACTTCAATCAAAAGCCTGTTGAGAGCAGGATCAGCTCCTCCCTGAAGGCCTCACAAATGAGAGATGGCACAGAGGGACAGAACAAACAGATGGAACTGCTGCCCATCAACAGCAGCACTCCCAGCTCCCAGCACATGGGAACCCCAGCAGTGCCACTGAGGGTGCCAGGCTGGCACCCAGCTCAGAACCAGGGCACACCAATGGAAAGAAGGGGAACAATCCCAAGTGTCCAAAGCTACAGCTTGTGAAACTTCTTGTTTAGTTCCAAGCATGTCACACTATGAACGTGTTCCCTCCATCCTCCGCTCCTAGGCCCTCAACAATTAACACTACTCTAAAAAACAATTTGCTGCAACACAGCCTATTTCTTCTCCTTGACCACTGCTGATAGTGCTTTTGTGCAGATTATTCTCAATTTTAAGTTTTAAAAAACATTTAGACTAAAGACTATAAGCAAAGAACTCTTTTGTTTTGCTCTGTTGAAAAGAGTTTCTTTTTCCAATTGGAAAATGCTGTATAAACTCTGAAGTAACTAACCAGTCATCCTGATTAATATTTAAACATTTCTGCAAACCCACTTTTTCCTGCAGCAAAAAATAATGTTTCAGCTGTGGTTTGTTTTTTGGGGTTTTTTTTGCATGGATTCACAAGGCAGGCAATAAACAAAGCACGTTTTAAGGAACATTCTGACCTTGTGTAGAAGAAAAAACCAAAAACAATCCCTGCAAGAGTACCTGGCCCCAAATAGTATTTTAAACCTTCCATGAAAACAAGGAACCACATCTGAAATGCTGGTGAAGGTGAAAAGGCACTGGGAGCACATGAAATAAAGAATCAAATCCAAATACCCTCAGCAGATCACACAACACTGGTGGACTGGCCAAGGTGGTTGGCATTCTGATTAGCTAATTAGTAATTCTCCAGGTGTAAAGAATGATTTCACACCCTTCTGCAGAAAGCAAATACTCCAGAGAATCATCACAGGGAATAATAGGAAATCAGGAAGCAGACTTTAATTTTCAAAGCTTTCAGCACAGACAGCTAGAACACTTCAGATTTACTAACATCAACTTGAAGCCAGAATCATCACTAATTTATGAAAGTTGCAGGCTACTGAAATCCAAGGGAATTGTAGAGACCCAGTGGGTTTGACAAGTGAAAAGTCAATGTGGTAGAGCCACCCCAGCCATTGCAAAAGACAGTAATTAATGTGCTTATAGCACTACTTAAGGAGCTCATGAAAGGATGGATCATACACTAATTTGTGATAGATGTTGGACAGATTATTTTTAATAACACTTAAAGCATATTCAGCTCTGTGCCATGACCAAACAGAAATGCACAAAGGTTGCTGAGCAGATCAAGGGAGGTTCAGCCATCAGGGGCTGGACAGAAGTGGACATGCACTTCTGTGAGATGTAGGACCTGCATTTTTCAAGGTGCACTTCTGTGAGATGCAGCACTTGCACTTTTCAAGGCACTGCAGGCCAGGAGGGAGTAGAAAATGCTCTCTGGAAATCTTTCAGCAAAGAAGTAAAGCTAATCAAAACCAACATCAATGCATTTCCAGCCAGCCAGTCACTCTGTAATTGCTGAGAATACCTGTAGGCTGCAAAAATCTGGAGTCTTACTAAAAATGATGATTACAGTACCCTGCAATTTTGAGGCAGAGAGCCAAGATGTCTTCTGGCCACCAGCTCATCAGGTAGAACAAAGATCTGATGGCTCCTGCTGTCAGTACTGAGGAAAACATTCAAATAACTACCATGTAATATTCAGGCATCTACTCAGCTCTGAGCTTTGGGCAGAAGCATTTCCAAAAGTAGGACAAGTTTCAGAAGTTGCTCTGCTCTAACCTGCTCCCTGGAAAGGTGACCCAGGATAATCAGGAAGCTCCAACACACAAGTCACCAGCAAGGACAAAACTTGGCATGAGTTGTGACAAAGAAACTTCAAGGCTCAGATTAAATATTTAGACTTTCTGTAAGGGGTGACAGTCTGCTGTTCACTGCCTCTACTCATCAAAGCACAAAAGCAGCAGCAACAAAAAGGAACTTCCAAGTCAGATTCACTGGGAATGCAAGCACAGTGACATTACATCCTAATTAAGAAATCCAGTTCAAAGGACACATGCTCATAATGCAAACACCACATACCATGGAAATCCATACCTGTCAAGTGAGTTTCTTGCAAACTAGTGCAGGCATCACTCACAATTCAGCCACATAAAATAGCTTTATACATCATCATCACTGAAATGTTATCAAACTGACACTGATTAAAGCACAGCTCAGAGACATCCTCTGCAATACAGGCTCAACATTAACACCGCAGGTCAGGATTGAAGCTCCTCTTAATGAGCAAGTGGGGAGAAAAAAAAGGGAAAACCAACCCTGAGCAGTCACAGGAAGCTGGTGGTATTCCTATCTCCAGCAGCATAAACAACAGATAGCTAGTGACCAGCCTGCAAGCTTTTTAATTCCTAAAGGGAGCACGATGACAGAGCAGCTGTTTGACACTGGGAGCCTCAAGAGCAAGAGGCAGATGAGTGCCAGCTCCCCCTGTGCACTGGGAGGCTCATTGTGGGAAACCTGCCCAGCTCCCCCTGTAAAAGCTCCGTGGATGGAGCAGCTTCTCCGTCAGGGCAGAATCGTGGCTCTCAGTGCAGCACAAGGAGCAGAACCCAACTCCTTGCACTGCCCTGGTGGCCCCCAGCACAGCAGGCACAGGGGTGAGATGCAGGGCACCAGAGCAGCAACCACATCTCCTGAAGGAACAAGGTCTGTACCCCAGCAGGGACAGCACATCTCAGCGAGCAAGAAAATTCATACACACGGCTTTTCCCAGCTGAAATGAAGTCCAAATTAGCTTTTACACGTATTTTAAAGAGATACATACTTTCATGGTAAGCAACGGTGCTAAAGGAAAGCTGTGCTGAAAGGAAGTGGCACACAAGGAGGTTCTGATCTTTGGGTATGAACCAGGACAAAGCAGCCCCAGCCCGAAGCACACAAGCTGCAAAAACACACAGTTTATAACAAAGTGACAGAAAACCCAACAGGGATGACATCTGTTACTAATTTAACACACAATGTCATCCACACATCAGGTGTTCACCATTTTCAAATGCAATTGTGCCTAAAAGGAAAAGTGGGCTTTAGGAAGGAATTTAATGTGGGATGTGAAAGCTGCTTTAGCTTGTTGTCTTTCTTAACCCCCGGGTTCCCTGGCATTAACACACAAACACCAACATGCTGAAAACACTTCCCAGAGCAGCCCCACACAGCTCCACCTGCACAGGGGGCAATGGCAAGCACAGGCAGGATGCATGATGTGGTCTGGAGACAGAAATGGTACAAATCCAGGGGTAATACTCAAAGGTTTTTGGCAATCTTAACAGGAAAAGAAAATAAAATCTCTGACGTTGTGCAAGAGACTCAGTCCAAGACACACTGACAGACCTGCCAAACACAGTGCAACAGTCTGCCCTAACTACAGGGCAATGGATAAAAAAAAAGAGAAAAAAAATCATCCAGTTCCTTTTGACTGTACTTGTGTTCAAGCTATAGAAATTCCAGGCATCCAACACCAGATGATGCAGAGACGTGTTTCAGCTCAGAAAAAAGATAACAAGTATGCACCACCTGGTTATGAGCTCTCAATAGTGAGGCTGATAATTTGAATTGCTTCTCTGGGACACTGGGGTTCTCTGGCAAACCTAGGAGGAGAAGAAAGCATCTTCCAGGGAAAGGATCAACAAAGGTGAAGCAACAACAGAGCTCAGTGCTCTTTAAATGAATCATTGAAGGTGATCCGTCAAGAATACAGGCAAACTGAAGTAAGGAGAACAGTGTCAACAGTCAAAAGGCTACTGAGAAACCAGATTTTAAGAATGTATTCGAATTTTAAGAGGCAGCCAACAATAAAGAACAAAAAGACACAAGGCTCAACCACTCCTTTGGACAAAGAAGCCAGACAAGTGACAGGAACAAACCTGGGAGAGGTCTGTGATGAGCTCGATCCAAATTCTGAAAGAAAAGGGTTCTAAAGTGACACAATGGATGGGACCAGAGATGAAGAGGGAAAAGATGCAGACATGGTAGCTACAGACAAAAGTAAACGTACAGAAAAAAAACTTACGACAGGCAACTGCAACAAGTAATTGTACTATGACAGATTTATCATATAAACAGCTGATATTTTCTACAAATAAAATATGGTAACACAGAAAAAAAATCATAAAGATACTGGACTCATGATGAAATCGTTTGGGAGGGTAAATGACTGCTCAGGAATTACACGACGGCTGTCAGGCAGCACCAGTCTCTGTACAGGCCTCACAGCGACTGCAGGTGCCACCGACAAACAACACCAGATGAAAACCGGGCATGTCAGCCGTGCCCAGCCTGCTCACGGCACACAGCAGCCGAGGCACGGGGCCGCTCTGCCTGCGGGGCTCTGGGTGCGAACCCCGCGGCAGCACCGGGACCCCTCCTCAGAGACACCCCCGACCCACCTGGCCGCGCCACCTGCTCCGCGGGCTCGCACTGCGGATCTCCGGCGATGCCTTCCGATCCCAGAGGCTCTGCGGCAGGGGAAGCGGCGCCGGTGCGGCCGGCGGGAGCCGCGGGATGTCGGGCTGAATGGGGCTGAAGGGGGCTGAAGGGTGCCACAGGCCCGCCAGCCGCGCCCGCCCGCCCGCACTCACCGGCTCGGCGCGGCCGCCTCCCGCCGCCGCTCCGCCAGGCCCGGCACCGCCGCCAGTTCTCGCGAGAGCCGCCCCCGCGCCGCGGAGGAGGCGGTGGCAGCGCCCGCATCTCGCGAGACTCGCGGGTCGGGGCGGGGCGCGCGCGCGACGCCGTTGCCAGGGAGCGGCCGAGGGCGCCCTGAGGGGGGTGAGGGACCCGCAGCCTGTGAATAAAAACCCAGCGGAAAAATACCGCGGGGAGTGAAATGAATTAACAAAACCGAAATGGCGACAAGTCGCGTAGAAACAAGCTACACCCCCAGCGCAACCCTCCGCCGAGAGGGGCCGGGGCAGTGCTGGAGAGCGAGCGCCGCCCGACGGCCGTGGGGAACGGCGGGGCGGGGAGCCGGGATCTCCTCCGGGTAGCCGGGATCTCCTCTGTGGAGCCAGGATCCCTCTTGAGGCGCCGGGATTCCTCTTGAGGAGCCGGGATCTCCTCCGTGGAGCTGGCATCCCGCCTGAGGAGCCGGGATCTCCACTTGAGGAGCCGGAATTCCCCCTGTGGAGCTGGGATCTCTCTGAGGAGCCGGGGTCTCCCCTCCGGAGCCGGGATCTCCCTGAAAAGCCGGGATCTCCCTTGTAGAGCCGGGCTCCCCCCATGGAGCCGGGATCTCCTCTGAGGAGCTGGAATCTCTCCTGAGGAGACGGGGTCTCCCCTCTGGAGCCGGGCTCCCCCTGTGGAGCCGGGATATCCTCCATGGAGCCGGCATCTCCTCTGAAGAGCAGCGCTGAGGGGATGATGGCGGGCCAGCTGCCATATGGTACAGTTTATATCTAGGAGAGCTGGCGTCTCTGATATCGCAGCTTTCATGCAAAAACTGATTCCTGATTTTAGTTACAACTCTCTGTTTGTACAGTCCTAGAGGAAATACGGAGTTTAATCTGCAGTCTGTTTAGGAATACAATCAGTAGACGTGGCTGTCATTCCATAAGACCCCAGCAGAACTACCCTGTCCTGCAGTTCAGGCACCCTCAATGTACTGAAGTGTTATAGATGGCACTAAACCCTTCCCACCCCTCATGGCACAGAGGTGGGAGAATAACCCAATATTGAGCCCCAGATAGATTCAAACCTAAAGAAAACATTTGTCTTTTCTTCTAAAATATTCTCTGATGCATTGCTATTAAATACAAGCAGGTTTCACTTCCATACCAGGGGAAAGGACTTTAGAAATCCTCATGCACACTGGGGACAGGAGGGGAAGAGGGGACAAGAGAGCAAGGACTTGTGCCATATCCAAACACCCCATAAAGGATGGCAGCTTTGCTACAACAGACAGCAAACCATGAATCTGTTAAATGAATTCTCTTTTCTATCCTTCAACAATGGCCAGAGAGAGACAAACCACCCAGTTCTAGAAAGCCAGCAGCAGAACAATGAGGGGCAAGCAGCTGGCACAAAAGCTGTCAGAATGTGCAAACAAGGCAAGGAGTCAGATGCCACATGCCCAGTGGTGAATAAGCAACACCAAACACCAGCATTTGCAGCAGGCAAGGTCAGGAGCATCTTAGACAGCCAAATCAAATAGCCAGCAGGAGGTTTCACCTACAGACCTCACAGTCTGTCTTGTTTCTGTTTGATTTCTTGTGATTTTGGCCTTGCTAAATTTTCGTGAGCTTGTTGGGGTTTTTATCCATGTGCTACTGTTTAGCTTCCCCTGAGGATCAATATTGATATTGGTGGGGTTTTTTAATGAGTCACACAATTGATTTTCACTGAGAATTCTGTAAAAAAACAGGTGTGCACAGTCAGGCCATGCATCTGCACAGGACAGGCCAAAAAAGCCCTTTGTCAGATTACAGAGCAAGGTGATCCTTTTCCTCTCCTGACCCCAGGGAGGCCACATCTGGACTGGTTATTTGATCTACCTTTATTATGCCTCTTTTATTTCTTTTCTGACTGCTGTGGTTACAATTTATTATGATGAGATTTATATAAGTGTTTCAGTGGCCCAATCATTTCTCACCATCCTCTTTCTGGTCCCCTCAGTTTATGAAAGAGACATGACCAAAATTGCACATTTGTCCAGGTGAAGATGAATCTTTGCATTTTTTTGGTATTAAAATGTTTTTGATAACATCCTGTGCCCCACACTGAACCTTTTGCTGTTGCAACTGCTGCTACACTGATCAGAAGTTTAAGCTGAAAATCCATAACAAATCTACTTTCTAGATAATTAGTAAGTAATTATATTAATATTACATCTTCTTTTTAATGGGCATTAGCTAGCACTAATTAATCTGCCACTATGTTGTCTCTAGTCCTGAAAAGTCATACTTGAAGTGTACAGAAAGTTTAAATATTTCTGTAATCATCATTTATCTATTGGGTAGCTGAAGATTAGGAGGAATTGTGGTTTGGAGAATAGAATTTTTTTTTTTTAGATCAAAATGAAGCAGGTTTTGATTTTGGCACTTGAAGATTATATAGTTGATGTGTGTGTCATTATTGCAAGGGGACACCAATAGGTTTGTGCTAGATAAACACTTTTCATTCAACCACCATTGTGATTTTGTATGCTGGAAGAATGGAAAATAAAAATTACTCTCATCATTACTTTTGTGCTTATTTTGCTGTTGTGAAAATAAATGGCTTCATTAGTCTTACCCCAAATTGTAAATTACATCCAAACAGTCACAGGCCAGTCAGTTCTTATGCTTTAAAACAATGTCCAAGAGCTTTTGGTCCACTTTATTTGGTAATATATAAGTGAGACATAGGTACAAAAACGCAATTTCATTTATTGAAGTTAGCACAGATGCCTGATTAAAGAATAAATAGAAAGTGCACCTTAAGGCCTCGCTCCTACAAGCAGACAGTTGGCACAGAGCCCTGGTGCATCTGCTCCCAGCAGCAGGGCCTTTGCATTGCTGCAAGGATGGCCAGGAGGATGGGCAGGTCTCTGCTTACAAACACATCTCCAGCCCTCAGCAGCTTGCATCTCTATCTGTGGGGAGTTAGGGGGGTTTGTGAGGCTCCCCAAGGCGTGCCAGACATCAAACAAACAAATAAGAGACAGCCTGGGAACATCCACCTGGGCTTAGAGCAGCAATTCCTCTGGGTCTGAGTGGCAAATGGGGAGGCAGCCACCAGTGTTCCTGCTGGGAATTGCTTCTTATTCATCAGAAATGGCTGGGGTTCCTGAGCACACGTGTGCACAGACCATGCAAAGTCATTTTGCATTTGCTGCTTTTTAAAATCATTGCCATAATTGATATTTCCCTATACAATTCTTTCTGAGTCCTGCTTGGAGTTGGAATGTATTGCAGCTAATGGTTCCTGTCCCAGGTTGATTTCTGCATGCTAATGGTTCTCCTTCTGGTCTGGAAAACTGAGATGCCAATTCTACAATCAATTGGTTAGGGAAATGAGTAATTTTATTCATGAGAGCCACTGGTCTCACAAATAAATTACACATGAGGCCTAGCACAACATACAGAAGTTCAAAGACAGATAGTTTATAGAGAAAATGAGGGACAAAAAGTATATATCACAAGATTTTTGTTTCAGTTGTAATTGTCTGGTGTAAAATCCTTTCCCAGTTCTATAGTTAGGGCCAGACTTACATATGTGCTATCATCTCTGCTCCCACTGTTTCTGCAGTTAATTATAGGGTATCATCTTTTGGAGGAGGGGAAGGTAATCAAACCTTCCCTTTGTTTCTGTATTTTGCAAAAATCTTCAGAATTTCTTTTAATTTTATCCCTTTGTACTTTAATCTTAAGCTTTGCCTTCCTATCCTATTTCTTTTATGTTTGCAGTCTTTAATCCTAAATTATTATCATGCAGCTTTTAGTATGTAATTAATGTTCATCTGATTTTAGGCCTTCTTCTGAAAATAGATGTGGGTTTAATTTATGTATTTCCATTAGTACAAAGTTAAACAAAGTTTAACCCTAGGCCCTTTTCTGGAGACAGGCTCTCCTGCATTTATTCCTTCCTGGTTAACAGTACAAGCAGGCCTGGTGATTACACACAAATACTGCCCATGGAAGAGTTGTAGAACTGGCCTTAAATGGTTTTGCAGCTTTCTTACTGATTGGGGCTTCTTTTTCCTTTTATGCTGGCAATTTATAAAATACATCAGCCAAAATGTACCCAAAATGTACCCAAAATGTACTCCTGGGTAGACTGTAAATACATTTTATTATTTGGTTGTGAAATGTCTCACTCAGTGTGGCTACAGCCTTGAACAGAGCCTTTAATCCTCACTGCAGCTGGAATAAATATGAATGAAATGCCCTACTTGATCAATGCTACACAGACACGTGCTCACGTGGACAGACCCGCTCTGGCTGCTCTCCCTACGCCTTAGCTTTGGAGAGGACATCCATGTAAGCCTTGTCCAGATCCAGGGATTTCTTCTGCGCCGCTGCCGGGAGCAGCCTCCGGCCCAGCACCACGTCGTCCTTGCCGCGAGGCCTCTGCGTGCGGGCGTCCTCCAGGGCGCTGTGCACGTCCTGCAGCTTCATCTGCAGCCAGTCCTGCCGCTCCACCGCGTGCCGGTGCTCGCCCAAGTTGTGCATCAGCTGCATCTCACTCACAGACCTTCTCCTGCACAAAGGAGAGCAAAGACAGGCCCATGGGAGCCCTTCTTGGGCGCCAGAACTCGGCCCAAAGGCCCAGCTTTGGGAA
The DNA here is from genome assembly GCA_013401375.1 of Spizella passerina. Classification (NCBI taxonomy): domain Eukaryota; kingdom Metazoa; phylum Chordata; class Aves; order Passeriformes; family Passerellidae; genus Spizella; species Spizella passerina. The sequence continues at coordinate 19,900 of WBNQ01034391.1, forward strand.
CTTCTGTAAGGAACCACAATGCATAGCTGCAGGAGCTGCCTGGCTGATGTGTAAGGCATAGAGTGACATCTGGGGAAGAGAGGGATGTAGTAATCACATATCTGCCGTGATCTCTACCTTGTCAGAGTGACCCCGAGAAGAGTTAGAAAGTCTCTTTTCCCAGCCTGGCATTCCAAGAAGGAGTCAGAGCTCTTCATTTCTTGGTCTCAAGGTTGTTTATTGTATCTTATCTATAAAATTCTTCCTCCTGTCCTGCCGAGGTCTGCTCAGCAAGACAGCCCAAGGCACTCTGCCTGCCTTGGGGTGGTGTTATGTCTTTATACTAAAACTACCTGTACAATCTTTACAATTACTTTCCAATACCCATCACCTATGTTAGACAGTGAGCTTCTACTCTAAACCAATCTAAAAGTGCCAGCACCACAGCAGAAGATGGAGGCCAAGAAGAAGAAGGAGAAAGGCTGGACACACCCAGATCATCCACAACCATCTTATCCCCCCGAATCCCCATTCCAAAAACCCCAAAATCTACTTTTTCACCTTGTGGTAAATTTACTATCATTCTACTTAACTGTCGTAATCAAAACCACAGGGGCATTTTGGGCTCTGTGCCAGGGTCTCTGAGACCCCTGGCAGGGGTCTGGGCTGCTCAGGACAGCCAGAGGGATGTCCTGGGTCCTGACACATATCCTCTGAGCAGAGAGACATGGTTCTCCCAGGAAAATCCTGGGAAGCTGTGTAGAAGCTGTGGGAAACTTCGATGAAAGAATTCAAACAACTATTATTTCTCTTTCTGTAACCTTTGTTTATAGATATGGTTCTCCAGAGTGTGCTATTCATAGTTCACCACTAGTGTGAGAGAAGATTCCTAAAGGCCAATCAGGTCTTAGGGCCACCATTGTTTCCATAAGAACTGTAGATTTCTAATAATAAAGTGCCTTTTCATGCCTCCTGATGATGGGGTCTCTGTCACCTTTGGCTGTCCCCAGTACCCCTTTGGTGATAGAGGGAGAGTGGGGGATGATTTGTTATTGGTAATGGATATATCAGTGAGAAGGCTTCACAAGTGGGAAGTGGTTCAGTTCTGTGACAATATTGTCCCTAATATTTAGTTCAGCTATTGTACAGGAGCTTAGGGCTTTTATAACATTAGTAAGTGATCAATGAAGCTATGGGATTTATTCAGTGGTAGTTTTCTGTGATCACTAGACCTAAGGAAGCATGATTCCCTGTGGATTTGTGTCTCAGCTAGTGGGTGTCAGTGTCTAAATTACAGCTAGATTCTTACAGTACAAAAGATGTTCACCTGTGTAGACCCCCAAGACACGGAGCTTATCCAATTTGAATAATAAGAGAAGACTTACATGATTTTTATCCCTCTATTCAGCTGCCTATTTTCAATATATATATATATATATATATATATATATACATATATACACTCAGAGTGTCTGAGATCTCTGGAGCTGTTTCTAGAGGACAGAGCTTGGCCAGCTCAGCCAAGGGGTTCAGAAGCAGGGACAGAACTCACACACACAGGACAGACAAACCATCATGTTCTCAGGAGCATCCAGTGTGGTGACATAATGTACTTACACCAATGGTCTTCCATCAGAGGTTGTAAAGAAGCACATGGCACATAAAATGATTGCAGCCTGGGCCAGGTTTCTTATAGAAGTCATTTTGTCTACAAAGGTAGAAATGAATGCACATAAAGTCTGTAGTTCAAGTTATTTCCATTTGTTCCAAACAAATTTAAGTTAGGGAAAAAAAAGTTGAAAAACATCCGACAAAAGTTTTTGAAAAACATGTTTTTGTGAAACTGGTTAGAGCAAGGAATGTAAATGAAGGATTTATTTCTGATACTAATTTTGTGAGCAATTTATTGTTACTCCCTGGGCAACTCCATGAATTTTGGTCAGCTTTAGCTGCCCTGCATCATCATCATCACCATCATTATCATCATCTAGGTACCTATCTCTTGCATAATTGGGTGAAAAGCAACACATTCTTCCATTATTACTATTACTATTGTCATCATCATCATCATTATGACTTTGTAGCCTTCAAGTCCAGTGAAATACTTGTGTATAGCTATTCAAATGAAAAAAATTATAGAATAAAACTTTCTCTGTTTCTCTATTTCTTTTGCATATTCTTTAGAATGAAGAGGCTGACACTTTCCCTGGCCATTTTGCACAGAGGCTTAACTCTACTGAGTTATCCCAGCCACTGCTGAGTTACAGAAGAAAAATCAAAATTATGCCCTTCATTTTATCAGGGATAATCAGGCATTTCTTGTATGAATTCCCCTCTGATTTTTACATCATCATCAGAATTGCCATTTGGAATATATTTAGAAAATATTTACCACTGATGATGCTACAACAGGCAAAAACAACCCAGTTCCAATATCAGTTTCTCGTCTGGATTTTCAGTATTGGCAGGCAGAAAAGGCATCTTTTTGTTACCACTTAAGAAATTGGATACAGAGTAACTGAAGCCTAAGAGATAGAAAACTCCACAATGCCATTTTTTGCAATAGTTTCTGCAGCTTTGCTCTAGGTCAGAAAAGCATTTGTAACACAGACTCTTACATGACAGTATCAATGAGGTCCTGGCAGTCCATCTAACCCAGGATTAGAAATTCAGGACTTGAATTCACTTCAAGATATTTCTCACTCACTGTCTCTCTCTGACTTTTTCATTTCCCAGATTTAGTTCAGATAACAGAACAGTTTGACCTTACTATGATTCACTTATTTTTTAAGACAGTCTGAAAAGAAACTAACACAAAAATGGGTAAAGAATCAATGATAAAATATTCTAATAAGCCTTCCAGACAACTTGGAAAAAAGTAGTTATACTTACCAGATAGAATGTTTAAGAGATTTCTGGCTTGGGAATGTCAGCAGATGACTGTCTCTTGATGTCAAGTATATTTAAAGACCACTGAATTGGTTTAGTGGACCCCTTAAATGTAACTTTAAAATAGAGCTTCTAAGTAACTTGGAAGCCCTTTTATTGTCTCAGTTGATGTCACTGTCACACACACCCTCCTGACCCTCATGTACCCACCCTCAGATGCTTTCGTTGATTTGACATTTCATTTACAGGGTAAAGAGGCCTCAACAGAAAGTCAGTCCTGGGAAGCTGGGAGGAAGTTTGACTTTTAAATTCAGGATTGTGCCCAAGATAATGTGAGCTCTGAAGCTGTTGGAAGGAATTACAAAGAAAATTTTGAGTTGTTAAATGCAGGCAGGTAAAACTTAAATGAGACAGTAAGCGATCTACAAGTGAAAGATTACAACTAAATATTTGTTAAAAATACTGAAAAGATAATACTTTATTTGTGGGAAATAAGAATAGTCACTCAGGATCAGATATAAAGTTTATTTCCTAGTAAGGAGCAGAAGCCCCAAGAATGAAAGAGGATCAAGTTTTTAATGAGGAGCTGGTACCACTGAAAAGTTGCTGAAATGCTGTTAGACCCTCACTGCTCTGTTTTACCTTTATCTGTGAATAGCCCTGAATATCCCAAATGTGCTAAGTGGAATGAAGGCATTTGAAGCAGTTGAGATTAAAAAAAGACTTTATAAATGTTGGGAAAGAAATATAGAATTCTGCCTGCTTTCTAAGAAGTGAAATGTGTAAATCAGCAGTATTTTCCTACATGCATGAAGAAAAATTATTTTTGCTGCAAGATATTTTTCCTGTGTTAGATTCTTCTTCTGATTTCCAGCGTATTTCTCCCCAAAAAACTCAAGCAAGTATCCACAACCATAAAACAGTTTGCAATTGCACATTGTAACCAGAATTGTAAGATATTATTGCTTTTACCATGAATGCTTTTTGCTTATGCTATGGTCCTGTTGTATCTCATAAAGAGTTGTAAAATTACATGGGGAAAGGGAAGGAAGAACTAGAAACTCCAAAAAGCTCTAGAGATCTCATGGTTCCCTCAGTCTATAGATTAGTGAATAAAGTGAGAATTAATGAAGCAATTCACTTGAACAAGTCCAGGAGAACAGAGTTAAGACAGCTTCCAGCATGATTTTGTCATCTGGCAATATGCTTCCCTTAAATCAGCATACAGGGGTTCATGGGAATGTGTTTTATTAGGAGATTTGGATCTCCTGGAAACACCAGGATATTAACCTCAAGGTTAAAACATGACTAAACTATTACTAAAGGATATTCCTAGGCCTAATGTGACTAAAAATGTCCAGTGGAATGGCATAACAGGCAAGGATTTTAAAATCTCCACACAGTTGGCAATGGAAAAATCTCTTTTTTAGGTTTTACTGTAACATATGCAAAATCTTTGATAAAACTCTCAGGGTGATTTTTTTACAGAGGCCTGGCATTCATATGGAACCTTTAGCATGTGACAGCAAAGGCTGAAGTAAAGGACAAGTGGTAGAAAATTTATTGTCATTTTTATTCAAAGGTAGTGATGGGTCGTACCTAAAATTTCAAACAAAGATGGGTTAACTTGATACCTTGAAAAAGATGCAGTTTATTTCAGGCGAGCGAAGACACAAAAATAAAAATATTCAGTATCTGCCCATTATTTCTAGACAAATAGAGCCTGTGATGGTAATTAAAGACATTTTGCATGGCAGCTCAAAATGGGCATTGCTTTACATGCAGAAAAAAATAACTTACTTGATTTGGATTATTCTTCCTAATACCCAGAAATTATGTAATTTGAAAATACAGCTGCTAATAAGATATGCAATGTCATCCCTGTTTGCTAAACTTGGCATATCAAATGTGGGAATGGCAGATAATGGGCAAGTGAATGCAGTTTTTTACCACTGTAATTACTTGCACTTTTGTTTGGACACAGTGTATCCAGTGTTAATAAGGAGCTGAAAATGGTACTGAGCTCTTTCAATGTTTCAGTCAGAGGATGATTCATGTTCAGATTCAAATTTTTCCCTGTCTTAAGCATGCTTTTAATAATTCAGATCTGTTTTGGGCACTACTGAACTGATCCCAGGAAACCAGGGCTAACAACTGCTGAACTGCTGTTCAGTAAGAGGCTTAAAACTACCCAAATTTATAGACACTGCCACAAAAAAGAAACAACAGACAGAAAAAATAAATATTATCTCTTCAATTGAAAGGCATTTCATGATATTTTGTAGGTACAGACTGTGCACATAAATACAAAGTATGGATGAAAAAAATCTGCAGGTTCTTAGGAACTTGCCTACAAATGAGACCTGACCTATGGCAGACAATTTTTGCTCTGCTTGGAATAAGAAGAGGGAAAACACAGTGGATTCTGAGTTTCCAAAGGGAGCATGGGCACCTTTTTAGACTGAAATACAAAAACATGTAGAAGACTTTAGTTCACATGTGTGACAGTTTCTTCATGCACAACAGCAAACTTTCTCAGGCTAGATCCAAGCTTCATAGGGTGTTCTTTTCACATAAACTCAAAGAATGCTCTATGGGGATGAGACAATATAATAATACATCCTCAAAAGTTTATTACAGGAAAGGCTTCTCCATGCCAGGAGGCACTGCAGACACCAGGCAGGGGATGGCACTTCTGAGCATGAGGGAGAGGCCTGAAAACCCAAAGTGCTGGAACCACAGTGTGGAGGGAAGAGCTGACCACAGCCTTTTCCTCTGACAAGGGTTTTTCTTGAGCAGCCAGCAACCTACCCTTCCCTGACCTTCCCTTACAGATTGTACAGATACCTGAACCAATTGGGCATGAAGAAATCTGTGTTGTTTGTTTGCAGCTGCTGTGCCACTGACGTTGAATTTGTGCCATTGGGTGTAATCAGACTCCAGGGCTGAAAACAAGGAGAAAGCAATGAGACAGATTTTACAGCCAGGTAGCTGAACAACGACCATATTGCAAAAATCCTGAATTATTTTTAAATTTTTTTTTGCATATTCTATTCATTTTGTCATGGGAAAATATTATACTACATCTTGAAATTAAACCCATCCTGAGGTACATCACTGGAATATGGTTAAAGGACACAAAACTTTCTACAATTCTACTGTTCAGTGATTAAAGCACATTTTCAAAAATTATTGATGTAATCTGGTGTATTAATATTCCTACAGAAGTCTCCATTCTCTAGATTTAAGGCTTCAGTGCTGCAGGGAGATCCCTGCAGTGCTATTTCCACCAGCAGGCTTTTCCCACACTGCTTCTTGCAGAGGGTAACTCCACATGAAATTCTTTCTAACTGCAGCTATGGCTTAAAGAATATTAGCAGCTCATTGAGCAGGGAAGCAAAGTAATTGATGACACACTGGATGATTGGTGAGGCAACTTTCTAAATGTGTCCAAGGAATGTTTGTGTCTTGACACAATGAAGTGCCAAAGTGACAGTCAGTAAACTCGTTAGAACTTCATCTGATTGACAAGATTTGTGGCTTTTCAAATACCACAGCAGCATGTTCAGTAATTTATGTAAGCAATGTTGGGCATCTTCAGGTGGGTTTTGGGTTCATGCAGCCAGATGAAGCTTCTAACTGGGTAAAAAACAGCACAAGGATTTCTCAAAAGATCGCCTATCACAGTTCTAGTTTGTGTCCAGTCCTCATACAATTTGGTTTTAGCAGCTACTGGCAACTGTGCATTTGGACAGCATTGCTTACCAGTATGTCTTTTCTCCAGTTACATAAAATCTTTCACTTGAGAATCACAGTATTCCTGAATTTCCCTGTTTCTTTTCTGATTAAAGTATATATTGATGATGCCTTTCTCCTAGGCTGTGGACATTTAGACCAAGATGGATTAATTGCAAACATCTTAATTGCAAACTGAGAGAAAGATCAGAGGGGGAACAGAAGCTGGTAGATTCTAGCCCCAGACACCTGACTTCAAGTTCACTTACTTACCTGGGGAGATGGACTGAGCACTGTCATGATAGCTGTGACCCAAATTATTTCTAGAGTTAGATAATTCAGTGGAACACATGCAATGAATGGACACTTCCTTTTGCCCTCAGTGTAACTCAGCCATGTCCAGTTTGTCCCAGAATTTCCCTGTTGACCTCTCATGGGCATGGCAGGCCTTGCTGGTGGGACCAGGAATGCAGCAGAGCTCGCTCTCTGCATGCCACCCTGGAGGATGGCTGCCTGGAATGCCACAGAGCATTACATGGCTCTTTTGAAGACCAGATGGGGGCTCCTGCTTACCTCACCTCCCTCTCATGAGAAGAATCTGAAGCTTGGTGAAGCAGCCCAGGGCAGCCTGGAGGAATGCTGAAATGGCTGTCAAGGGAAGCTGTGAAGGAGAGCCACCTCTAAGTCTCTGCATATTTCACTGGTCAGTAACAAAAATGCTGTTGTGCATCCTGAACAATAAGAAAAGCCATAGGTAGTTTCAAAGAGTACATATTGGCACATTTTTAAAGTTCTATTAGTGAGTTGTACACTAAATATATAAGTATTTATAGAAGTTCTATTAGTGAATTGTACACTAAATATGTATTTATAGAATTGCCAGTGTAAGTCTAGGTTTTGATTTGGATTTTCAAGTTCTGGTAAGTTATTTTACAGTCAGTAATCAATAAATATTAGCCCTGATGACACTGAAACACCATGCTGTCAATGCTCTGCTGAATGCAATGCTATAACGAACAATACAGTACTTTGTGACCTTTTCCAGTGGACAGGAAGCTGGTCCAACACTCAGAACTGCTGTTGGATCATTGGATTTTAGGGATAATACCAAACTGGATTATGCACATGCATACTCACACACATCTATATATAGGCCAGAATATTTCCAGGCCCTTGCTGGCTCTGAGTGCTTTGGGCAGGCCTGAGCTCCCTTCCAGTGCCATGCAGGGCACTCGGAGCTCTAATGAGGGCTCAGGTTCGTTTGTGTCATCCCTGAACCCACCGTGGCATCCCTGACAAGCCACACAAGGACAGCACTTCTTGGAGCACAAGGAATCCCAGAGGGAAATGCATCTAATATTGAAACAGGGATGAGTCTAAAATCCACTCCCATTCCTTGGCCAGTCTCAAGCACTTCACTCAAGACTTTGGGATTCAGGAAGGGAAAAATCTGTAAAAATTCTTCTTAAGTAAAAATCTGCACAAACAATCACATACATGCACATTCTACAAAATCAACATTTTTAAAGCATTTAGGACATCTGCCTAAAAAGGTTTGAATAGTCAATATCACAAACAGCAGATACCTGCAAGTGCCAGGTTTGACCTAGCAAAACTAGTGTAAGAATGATTGTGCCAGCTCTGCATAAAAGAACCTTGAAGACTCAGGATGACAGAGGATAAACCAGAGAAGCACTGCAGGTTTTATGCAGGTAGCCATGTATTTTTCTACCCTTCCTCCTGAAGAGATAGCTCAAGTTCATATTCCCCTATTTTTGCAGCCACCGCAGATGAGCAGATAGCACCCAAGCAAGCAGCCTGATGAAATCTCATGGCAATGATGAGTGCAATTCACAAAAGAAGGATGATATTTCAGACCTTTCCTGCAATCCAGTGACTATCCTGAAACAATCTGAGTCCACAGGCTGCTGAAAAACTCATAAACATACAGAACTGGCATAAATCATTGTTTGGGTTTTGAAAGAAAATACTCTGCTATGCAGGAGATGCAAGGAGATGCAGACCCTCTAATA